>JANRGW010003905.1:0-30303 GCA_024733675.1 Psilopsiagon aymara | reverse complement strand
ATTGCTCTGACCCAGGTGCAGGACCTTGCACTTGGCATGGTTAAACTTCATCAGGTTGGCATCAGCCCACCTCACAGACATGTCAAGGTCCCTCTGGATGGCATTCCTTCCCTCCTGTGTATCAACTGAACCACCCAGCTTGGTGTCATCGTCAAACTTGCTGAGGGCGCCCTCAATCCATGTCATCTATAACACTAGCTAAACCACAGCAGTGCTGTTTGACAGATTACATGCATCAGATAAAGAAGCAGGGAACATAGAAGAGAGGTAGGGGATGAGAGGGTGTGCTTGGGCACCTTTGTGTCTTCTTTTATACAGGGATTGTTGATTTAAATGTTTGTGCTAGCAATATCCCACACTGCCTACAATTCAGGCAAGGTAGGGGTGAACTCACTGAAAGTTCATCTCTGTAGAATTATGGAGTAAAAAAAAATGAAGTTAGGGAAAACATTCAGACTTTTTTCATATTTTGCAAATGCTATTTACTGATCTTTGGGTAGACAGAGGAAATTACTTGGCCTAAAATGGAAGAATAGCTTGATTAGGGTTCTGAATAGAAAAATTCATGCCACTTAATCTCCATGGATCTGTTTTCCTTTATTAGTTAGAGGTAATAGTATGTCCTTTTGGCTTCTTTTTTATTTCTCTCGTCAGTTTTTAAATGAAAGATGGCTTCTGGCTTTTGCTGCTGTGCTGTACTATATAACTGGACATGGACCACAGGAGGATACTTTTGACCCAGTTAAAACATAATTATATTAATAAAGGATAAAAGAATGACTGGAAAAATAAGCATATTCACTATCAGAGGAGAGGGGCTACTGCTGTTCAGTACTGCTGTACTGGTGATGTTAAGCTTGAATTTCCATTTTAATGCTCATAATTATAGCTGTGGTTTCAGAAATGCTCTATTTAATGTACTTATTTTCTATATTTTATTATCAGCTACACCTAAAATACAGTATTTCTCCTTTTAAAGATCAAGGTTTTGTAGCCTGTCAGCATCTAAAACTAATTTTTCTCTATTGAGATCTGTGTTCAACAACGTGCTTGTAATGTTACATAATTTACTTTCAGCATTTACAAAATCACACTAATGTTGGTGTACTAATAGTTTTTACCCGTATACTGACTTTTACAGTGCAGTAAATGTGCCCCTTATGAGTAATAAAAAGGCAATTTTCTTCTTTCTCCATCCTTCAGGAAGAAAGCAAGCCATTGGAACAACGCTATCTACATTAACAGGACCATTTAGAAGGAAATAAAAGCCCCAAAACATCTCCAAACAGAATGCACAAAAGAGAATTCCCTTTGTCAGGCACTGAATCAGTGACCTGAGACAAGAGAAATGGGGTAGTTAAAAGTTGCTCACAAAACAATGCGGTGAAAGATTTCTCTTTACAATGTTATTTAAAGTAGAAGCAGAAATATTAGCCTGTATTTCAAGTTTCTAAGTCTAGTTAGCTAATGATCATACGCATGAGTTTCTGAACAGTTTACTAGAGATGTTGACTGTCTTATTAAAAGCCAGCAATTTGTATGAAAAAGTTTGAAGTCCATTCAGCTGTGAATTTATATTTACCATTGTGTGAAAGAGGCCATGTGAAGCCCCAATGAAAAATAAATCACACTCACAACCTCATTCTCATAATATTGCCTTTAAATTTTTCCCTCCCAGAAACTCCACTGCCTTCCAATGCAGTCTCTGTCTAGGACCTAAATAGCTGTAGCAGTAGAAAGTTTTCTCATATGTAAACCAAAAATACGTACTAGCTGTTTGCAGTCATTGTCTGCCTACAAACTAACTGAGACCAATTCCTGTCTGTTTTGCAGCAGCCTTTGAATTAGTAAGATTAGTAACAGGACCTCCTCAGCCTTCTCTAGGCAAAACAAGATTTTCAGCGGTTTAAAGAATGAGGATCATGATCACTGTTGTTCACATCTATGTCCAGTTCTGAAAGAAGAAATAGAAGACACAGCACTCTCAACAGGAGCATTATCAACAATTTATTAACACTTCTGTTCCTACCTATCTTTGTATATGCTGTTTCCTCAGAAGCAGTATGTCGTTTATTTACCATACACCTGTAATGTTCTGTAAGCCAAACATCATGGACCATGCCAGCTCTTCTCTTTCCTGCTTGTTCAATTATGTCTGCTAAAGACTACGACCTTGCAGGTTACCTATTGAGGCACTATTTTTCTAATTTTTCAACATGTTTTTGAATCTTAATCCAGATTTCTGATGTGTTTGTGATCCCTCATAGCTTCATGTCATTTGGAAATCCAAGGCATCTTTGATCAGATTGTTGACTGCTATCAGCCAAGAAAGATCTTTCCAACTCCACTGAAGACATTATGTGCTGGACTGCAGGAAAAGGAGCATATCCAACAGGGCGAGGGAGGTGATTCTCCCTCTCTACCCTGCTCGCGTGAGATCCCACCTGCAGTAATGCATCCAGCACTGGAGTCCCCAACAGAAGGAGGTGGACATGTTGCAGCAAGGCCAGAGGAGAGGCATGAAGATAATCAGAGGGCTGGAGCACCTCTCTTAGGAAGACAGGCTGAAAGATTTGGGTTGTTCAGCTGCAGATGGTCCCAGGGAGACCTTAGAGCAGCCTTCCAGTACCTAATGGGGCTATAAGAAATCTGGAGAGGGACTTTATACAAGGTCATCTAGGACAAGGGGGAATGAGTTCAAGCTGAAAGAGGGTAGATTTAGACTAGATATTAGGAAAAGATTCTTCACTGTGATGGTGGTGAGACACTGGAACAGGCTGCCCAGAGAAATTGTGGTTGCCCCATCCCTGGAAGTGTTCAAGGCCGGGTTGGATGAAGCTTTGAGTAACCTGTTGTAGTGGAAGGTTGAGCAGGGTTGTTGGAACTGAATGATCTTTGAGTTCCCTTCCACCCCAGACCACTCTACGATTCTATGATTGTTTCTTCCTAAGAGTGAGCTATTGCTAACTGCTTTTTGACTGAACAGTGGCACTGTTTTCCATAACAATGTTCCTCATTCAAGATTTAGTTCCTAATGAGAAAGAAATTCTATTTAGAATTAGTAGCTGCAGAAATATTCTTCCAGAGCAAAGGACAGTAAAGCGTTCTTGAGTTAAACTGCACTGGACTAAACAATTTCTGTTGTTCTTTTTAGCACAGCCAGAATGAAAAGAGGGTTTTCAGCAGTATTCATAAAGTTCCTCTGGGAATAATTTTGGTCATCCTACAGCTGTAGAGGAGTCACTGAAACTGTACAGCCATGCTAGTGTTGGACTGTGCTAACATTCTTTGCTTCTTAATGGCATCTTAGCTTGGAGTCAAGCTAGGATTCCTTGCTGCTGACCTGAACTGTCTCATGAAATGTTGGAGGGAGGAATGGCATAATTGCATTTATTCTGCAGGTGCACATGAAGTGTCCTACACAAATATGCTTTGAGCTTTCTATAGAGATTTTCATCATTCCTGTGGTAGCTCACTGTAAAGAGCAAGGCCTGAGCTTTTATTAAATTGCAGTGTATTTTACACAAACTTGTGTGGTTCCAGCAACAGTCTCTCCTCCAGGCATATCTCTTCAGTCAAGTAAGGATGATTGTTCCTAAAAAAAGATAGTGCAGGTATTGCATATAATCTGATATGATCTCAGCTAATAGTAACAGGTGTAGGTGTATAAAAATGAAAATCATAGTAGCATAAATAAGTTATGGTGTTACTGAAGAAAAAGGATAGGTATTTGCCATTAACTAATAATTGCACAAAAATCCCTATGTGAAACAATCGTTATTAAGATGAAAAAGCAGTGAAATGTAAGGAAATAACAACATAAGAATTAGTATGTAACTTCAAGTCACTTTTTTCATATATAATTGGCTATATAATGCTTAATTATTTCAGTTCTGGTTTTATTCACAACGTCCATTTCCTCAGTGAAGACTGAGATATACGAAGTTCATTTGCTCTGTAGATTTTTCATATTTTATTTCCTCCCACTTATCAAATGGAAAAGCTGCAGTTTAGTTATTCAGAACTATTCAAACCAAGCTCAGAAGCTAAAAATAATTACTCTCTATAATCTTTTTGTTTATGGCCCTTATCTGTCATGTCATATAATTCAAATTTACATACATCAATTTTAACTAATAACAATCTCCTATCGTTTCCCCATCCAACTTACTTGTAAACTAAAGTTGCTAAAGCTACCAAAATATTGTGGTGGTATTAGAAATGCAGTTGCATTAAGCACAGTAATAAATTCATCACTAAATAATGAATATTTACACCATTTAGGCACTTACTTTCTCTTGAGGGTGTTTGATTTTAGAGACCAGCATCTTCCAAGTGTCTTTAAAAGTCTTCATTTCTCCTCTGAGTAGATAAATTCTGACCTGCACATGTCTCAGAGCTATTCTTTCCCATCAGGTTGCAGAAGGCACAAGTAGGCTGCCTTTCAAACTCCCATGAGTTCTTTTGTCTTTCTCAGCAATGTCATAGCCTTAACTGGAGGGAAGTGGCCATCTCCATTTACACCATCCTTAAATCATACCTTTAAGCATTTCTGGAGGTTGTTCCAAGCATGTATTTGAATTTCTTTCAACTGAAGAGAGGATTGAATCCTTCTATATACTTACATATTGAGCACTCTGGTCAGTAGGTTGTTATAAAAGGACAGTGTGCCTTCACATTTTACAAGAGGGTGTCCTCAGCATCTTCCTCTGAGGGACAAATATGTGCAGCATGCAGTAGTCATTCCCCAGAAACATTTGTGCAGGTTTTACGCTCCTCACACTGAAACAGCTGTGTGCATATGAAGTCTATGTGCTTGGGGAATTTGAATGAAGAGATGCCAAGTGCACGCAGACTTTCAGATTAATGGAAACCTAAATGGATTCCAGAGGGGGAACTAGCTTCTGCCTAAAAGCCTTTTTAAGTAGCTGTGTTGTTTACCGGCTCATCCCAAAGATACCAAGCTCAAAAATAACCAGTCTCAGAGTTTCAAATTTGAGGCAGTAAGGGCAAAAACCTCTCTGCTACGAGTAGGGGCAAAGAAACTCTCTGCTACCATCTTCTGGTACACTAGCGGAAAAGACATCAAGAGCAAACATTTTCACTTGTGTGGGAGTCACGGGTTAAAATTCATTACGTTATTTGGAGCACTGGACTAATATCAAAAGTGTGATAGATTTCAGGATAGGAGAGGGAGCAGCATTCTTTCTAGAAGTTGTTTTTCTGTTGTCATATATTGAGATTGTGTGCTCAGATATTCTGGATATGCGCAATTTTTTTAATGAGAGAAAGTTTGCTAGGATGAAAAAGGGACTCAGGAGTTCTGACTGTGTGATCAGAACATTAGTTATAGTGGTAGCAGGAGTACTTGATGAACTTTATAGTTACATTAGACCGCATTTATTTAGGTCATATATACAGCACTATCATGTTGAGGTACAACATATATAACCTGTTTTGAGTGATTGTGTAATGGACTTGGGCTTATCCAGGAGGAGAAGGTGGTTCCCTGTGGATTTTTGCTGTTCTCTGGACTTCTACTCTCATGTAAGAATAGATGTGAAGTCTTCTGCTAACTCAGTATCTGATGGAGAAATCATGCATATTACCCACTGAAGCCGTTAACAGTAAAGGAACTCTAGTTGATACCCATTACTGTTTAGCACAGATGAGACTGGAGTAACCAGAGAAGAACCAGACAAGGCACTGGGCAAGAAGGCAGTAAGGGAGAACAGTGAGTCCCAGCATTTGCATAACAAAAATCAAGGATGTAAGGTACAGGATCATATCACTGTATGGACTGTAATGCTTTCAGATGCAAAAGCTAACATTCCAGCTGGAGATAACAGCTACCAAGAGATGACATATAGGTTGCTTGTCTGCAAAAATCCCCCTGGTGGCTTGGGACTAATCTAAGGCCATTCCTGAGTTCTGGAGTGCAAGAAGTCACTGACAGGACATGCTGGAGTACAGGCATGCTTCTCTGCCAGATAGTTAGAAAAATGAGACTAAGGCAAAGCATTGTTTTGCACAGAGTGACTGTTGACTTGCTACAAAAATATAGTTCTTTCCTTAAGTGTTCCACTTTCCCCAATTAATGCCATGCTGTTCTAATCCATAAGGGAATTACTTGGTTTGCACACAGCTTCAGAATATGTCTACTGTAAATTGAATTGAGAAATATGAACTGGGAGGCTAAATTGACATGTCAGATGCTTTCAGGCCTCTCTTCTAGTTATTTAAAATTAGTGTGGGGATTTCCACCATATCAAGCCTTGAGGGTGGTGGAACAGCAGTAAATGCTCTCCAGATTTTCTTCAAATGCCATTCTCAGAAACTATTAAGGCATTTGGACTGAAGTTTAAAAAAAGCCATACAGAGGCCTGCAATAGATAACTGGCACAAAAAATTCCAGCCTTACTGAGTTTTTCAACTGGATAAATAACTGACAGTAGCATCTTCAAATGGTAATGCTACCTTTATATACCTGCTTATATGTCAGTTCACAGTAGTCAGTAAAATGAATTGGAAAAGGGCTTTGTAAGCCCTTTGGTGTACAAATGAGAAAAAAAAAAAAATTGTTTTGTCCCATGTCTTAGCTTTGGATTGCTTATTCAGCAGCCTTGTTCTTGAAAGTCTTGGCAGTGGAAAGTCCATGGAAAGCAGAACCAAGAGGTAAGCTTTCTTAAATGCTGTATAATGTAAAATACCTCAGAATAAATCAAACTCATTTATTTGTAAAGTGTTGATATGTCCTGGATGACAAACCTCACGCATTTAATGGAAAAAATAAAAATGCTGGGTGTTATGTGTATGTGCTGGAAGTAGCAACCCGAACTCCTATCAATGAGAATAAGTGAGCTATCTCTTTCCACTTCCTCCAGAATTTAGAGTCTGGCATAGGATGCATGAGGTTTAAAGAACGAATGACTCGAAGTGATGAAGGTCTTGAAATTTTAGGTACATCAGTGTTGTGTACTATTTCTTTAGTAAGCTGAATTTCTTAGATATTTAAGCTGTACAACCACAAATAGTGCTATTACTGCTTAAAACTTGAGTGTATTTAGTGAATGAAAAAGGTAATTAATAAATTAGGAATTAGTCATAAATTCACCATAGAAGATGATACAATGTGAATCATGGAATAGTTCAGGTTGGAAGGGACCTTAAGATCATCTAGTTCCAGCCCCCCTGCTATGGGCAGAGACACCTCACACTAAACCATGTCACCCAAGGCTATGTCCTACCTGGCCTTGAACACCACCAGGGATGGAGCATTCACAACTTCCCTGGGCAACCCATTCCAGTGCCTCACCACCCTTACATTAAAGAATTTCTTCTTTATATCCAGTCTAAACTTCCCCTGTTTAAGTCTGAACCCATTACCCCTTGTCCTATCACTACAGTCCCTAATGAAGAGTGCCTCCCCAGCATCCTTATAGCCCCCCTTCAGATACTGGAAGGCTGCTATGAGGTCTCCATGCAGCTTTCTCCAGGCTAAACAGACCCAACTTTCTCAGCCTGTCTTCACATGGGAGGCGCTCCATTCCCCTGATTATACTCATGGCCCTCCTCTGGACTTGTTCCAACAGTTCCATGTCCTTTTTCTGTTGAGGACACCAGAGCTGCACACAATACTCCAACTGAATGCATGTTGTAATGTATAAAAGGCTAGCTATATCACTTAAAGAAGATTGCAGCTTGGATTCTTAAAATGCTTATGCTCATTATTGTGGTTTGATGGCCAAAAATTAGTGCATTGTTTCTTATCTGCCATACTGAATGAAAGAATATCTATGGCAAAGCCACATTTTCTTGCATTGAACAGTGTACTTAGGCAAGGCTGTGGAAGACTAGATAGTGGAAGAGGAGGTATTGTGAGAACATCATAGAATAGTCAACTGAGAGCATCAAGCAGACTGCATGGAGTGCCAGGAGTTGGGATCTCTGTGGCCAGTTAATGACCATTAACTAGGGAGGGGGCAGACTTTGGAAGGAACAGCTCAAAGAACATGCTATTGGAGCTGCTTGTGAACATACTCAGAAGTATTATCCATGCTTCTGGGGATTATGCTATTCCAGCCCTAGTATTGTATCATCAAGCCTCTCCTGGTGATAAAACTTACATTAAAAAGAAGTTCCTGTTGTCTTCAGTGTCTATACTGCTGCCCTGAGAAATACAAATGCTGGTGGCTTTTCTGATGTTGTAGTGTTTGCCACACACAAGGTTGGACTTCTATCACTTAGCAGTACAATAGGACTTTTTCTGGTGCCAAATGCATAGTGGATTGCAGAACATATCTTTTTCTACAAGGGCAGCTTTTCTGATTTAGCTATAAAGCTTTTCAAGACATGAAATGCAGTGTGTACTTAGTGTTTAAATACACTGATATTAGGTTCCAGGGGAAAATGTCCTCCAGGCAAGCCTAGGTGGCGCAGCAGGTTAATGCATTAAAGTTTTTCAGCCGTTTTAGGGTTTGCAAATTCCTCTGAATTTCCAAGGCCTCTTACGTTTATTGACACATAGATGAATTGATTAATGTGGGAGAAACTAATTGCTTTTTGTGGCTTTTCTGGTTCATGGTTTTCATATTTACCCAAGCAAAAGTCCACATAGAAAAGCTTCCGAGGTACTTTCTGGACAAGACAACATAAATACTTTTCTCGTTTCTTGTACATTGCCTTTCAAGAAGAAGTGTAGTTAAGGGTAAATAGACTCTGGATGCTTCTAATTTGGGAAAATTAGGGTTTATTTCATTCTTACTGCCCTCTTGAATACCACAGGGGTATGTTTATAGATGTTTTATATACCAATAAACCACTGTCTCCAAATAGTTACCAAACATTAAAGAAATCTTCAATGTCAGCTTTTTTCTCCACAGAGAGGGAAAAATTTCTGAAAACACATTATTAGTGTGCCCTTAGTATGTCTTCCATCTGTAATAAAAAATAAAAAGCTGAGTCTAGTGGTGAAACATTGATGTTTTGCTTAGAAAAACTTGGAATAACTACCTGGACAGTTTTGTGAAGCAACTTAATAAGTGTTAAATGGAGCAATTTTTTGTTATCAAATTAAATTGTAACAGACTACTAGTTTCTCAGATAGAGAATATTGTTTACATAAAAAGCTCAAGATAAGTGTCTGTCTCATGTATTGTTATTTGCTGAAGATAACTAAGTGATGATTAAGGAGTTATTTATATTCCTTGGAAGAGGTCAGGAGAGGATTTGTCAATATTTGAGCAGCAGTATGTGGCATTTTAAATAGCCCCAATTATCAAAAAGGTTGAGAGTAACAGTCAGATAGTTAATGTACTGAGCATTTAGCATCTGCTTCTATGAGGTGTCAAGTGCCTTTGGAAGGCACTGAGTGCTCTCAAATTACATTAAAATAATGAGGGAATTCACTTCCTTCCAGGAGATTCTCAGCCACTTGCAGGATAAAGCTATTAGCATCCAGGCAGTAATGGATAGTAGGAAAAATCCATTTCCTTCTTTCAATTATTTTTTTTTTTTTGATGTTTCTCTCCTGAAATGGCTTGCAGAAGTTACCAGTGCTCTGTAAGCACCCAGCTGAGAGCTGAGTGCCTGCAAGCAAAATATCTTTGTCTGCCCTGAGACACAAGGTAAGCACAAAAGCTGAAAGCAACAATGAGTAACTGAAGAGTAAGAAGCCATGAAAACCTTGATGTGATGGATTTAAGCTCTTCACTACAATGTATTTCTATAACAAAGGGCAGCTTCGGGCATCCCAGAGTGATGTGGCCTGCTTCTTTGAGACTCACTGGTGTTAGTTGTCTGCTGCCAGGCTAGAAATGCAATAGCAAAACAAGCTAATTCTGTGCAAATCCAAAGAATCACAGCACACAGCTTGTATCAGCATTTGCAGCTCATATTTGTATCTTATTCCAGGATAATCTGCTTATCCTGTCATGGGGTTAAGGAAGGAGCTGTTTTAGATCCACTTTGGGAGTGTTCCGATACGGTTCCTACTGTTAAATTGACAGAGCTGTGCCAGTTTTTTGTGGTATTGTCAACCATTAAGAAACTGGCAGGTTTAAACAGAAGGAAAGCAACAGTAGTAATTCTGCAGCAGAGCAATGACAAAAGGAACTGTGGATACAGAAGAGTGAACCAAGGTGATGCTGCTTTAGAACAACAAAAGCCTTCTACTTAAGCATTTTTATCAAGCCAGTTTTACTGAGCCAGTATCCACATACTTCATCGAGTATAATCAAAAGAAATTTTCTCAGTGGAAAGCTGCAGGAGGAAATGTTCTGGAGTCTGAGGGGTAAGGCATACTGCTGAAAGAGTCAGCAGTAGGTGTTTAAATTATTGAGAAAGCTCTTTCCTGAAACCTCAATCTCCTCTATGCCAGGTCCCATACAAATATTGGACAAAATAAATGTAAACAGCTGAGGAAGTAAAAAGATATTTGATGATTTTATGCAGAAAGAAGAGCACAAAGAAACAGTATTGGTATGTGCTAAGTATTAGCAGGATTATATGACAAACTAGTTATGGCTGAAATTTCACATCCCTATGCTATTGAGTGTAAAGGTGCTCTGGGGAAACAAACTGTGTGTATTTCTCAAGCTGTTCAAGCATGGCTTCTGCTCTAGGTCCATGTCATGTCACCAGTGGTAGGCTGGAACAGGCTGCTGGGTATTCTCAGCGCCTCTCTGTGGGAGAAAGTAAGCCAGCAAGGGTTTCTGAAGCAGACACTGCAACATAACACTAGGACCCAGCTGAACACCAAACCACAGACAGAATTATTGGTCTCCCGGGGAGCCTCTGTCATCTTTGCAGAACTATGCTTTCTCTGCACGCATCTCTCTGAGGGATATGGTGGATGTCTTGTGGTTCCTAGGCCACTGGTTTGAGGGTCAGCAAGGTTGTCCATGCTTGAGTTTGTCCATGAAAGGCCTTGAAAGAAAAGATATTTGATATCACAGAGAAGGGAGTCAATGGTGTGGTACAGAAAGGTAGCCAGTCAAATTGAAAGATGTAGTCAAAATTCTGACAATAGTATATTGGATAGGTATGAGCAAGGCTAATGAGGGGAATTTCTTAGGGGCTGACATGGGAGACAGCAGTTTTCAGAAGAGTTTTAACTAGCTATATAGGTAGAAGAGGACAAGTTATAGAAATGTTATGTAGAAAGGATGCTTGAAATTATACCTAACCTCCAGGTAAAGACATAGGAGAGTGTAATCCGTGATGATTGCTAGGTTGTTGACTTCAGAAGCTAGATGATGTTATCTCAGAAAAGGAGATTGTAGAAAGTGTAATGGATTTTTGAGAAGGTTAAGGGTGTCATCAGATTTACCAGCTAACAGTTTAATGTTGGAAAAAAATCTGAGTATCATAGTCAGTTAATTATCAATTGAAGGAACTGGACAAATTACTAGTGTATCTGAGTTTATTATACTGAATTGGTCACACATTAAGCTTGTTTTACTGATGGGGTAGTGAGCCTTGGGTCATTCTCTATCTCCATTAGGATTTTTTCCTATTCTGAGGTATGTGATATCATCAAAATTATGCCTGGGAATACATGATTATGAGAAGTTTGCTGCCAATGGTTTATGACTCCAAACTTACCTGTTAAGTCTGTTGTCATCATTGAAACACCAACTCTTATCCACTGATGACACAATCATGTGGAAGACGCTGCTCTTGAACATTCCCTCAACACCTTTCTCCACTTTTCTTTGCTATTCTGTATGCTTTTCTGACTCTTCACTGATACACTACTTCAGTATCAACTTGTTTTCTGTCCCAGATACTGACTGGCCTTTCAATTATCAGCTGATAACTTCACACATTCAATATTTTGTTCTTTGGCAGACATAGAGAAGAAATGAAGTGCTTTAAATGAATGTAAATTCCATTTATGCCATTGCAATTGATAACTTTTGTATAAAAAATACATTTATTTTGCTCACTCGTATTTGTAAGACATTATCCAAGAAGAAGTAACAAAGTCATCATTTGATCAGTCCACACAAAAAGGAAGTACTCCTCAGCAAACTTATGTTTCTAACCATAATGCCACCTCATCTGCTTTCTCACCAGTCCTATTCATGCAGAAAGTTTTCTTAAGGATGCATAAACCCTACATGAGAACACATCAATGACAACTTGATGATATCAGTTTTTCTGTTTTGGCCTCAGTGAATGTTATCTTTGTAGCTATCCCAAACATCCTATGTGGGTGGAGAAAAGGAATGGTGAGAGACAAATTATTTCTTTTCTGTGTAATTGGCATTAATTGTTTGAGCAGCTAGTGGATGCTTAGATGTACTTTGAAGAGTTTGTGGTTGCACTGGTTTTGGTTCATTCTGACTCAAGGGAAGGGATCAAAGGATCATGATAACTCTGTTGTGGTTGCCCATTGCTGCATGTTTTGTTTGTGGTAGCATGCAGTAATAAAATGCCTTGGAAGCTACTATAAAATTTGCTCAGTGGCTTCTCTATTGGTGATGTCTCACCATATAGCAGTGAAAATGGAGTGTTGTTGTGTGATTGTTGTGCAAGGAGGAAACCACAGCTGAGAGGCAGGGGAAAATAAAGATAAATTAATGTGATCAACAGAGAGTGAGAACAACATCTGGGGTATTTGAACTAACAGTTGTAAGGATATCCATTATATCCTAAAAGTTTTTGATCTGCACAGTTGCATTCAAACTCCAGTGGTTTGTTTGAAGTTATATTCAAACTTGGATCTAATGGGCTAATAACTCTTACATTTCTTAACTTCATGTGATCCAGGTTTCACTGATGTGTATATGGTGATTTGTACTTTCACAAAATCATAGAATCATAGGATAATTGGGGTTGGAAAGGACCTTAAGATCATCAAGTTCCAACCCTCCTGCCATGGGCAGGGACTCTTTACCCTAAGAAAGATTTTTAAGAAGCACTCTGGTAGAAGGCAGCTTTGTTTGGATTTCACTGAAGGCATTTGGAATATTGAAGCACAGGGAAGCCACGTTCTGCTTATAACTCAAGCACAAACAAAAATGCCCACAGTCAAATTGTACGGAATGAGATTAGAGATGCTAAACTGTAAAAAAAACACGGTAGTTTCTTCTCTTTAGTATGCAGATATAGTGACAAAACAAGCAGAGTTTCCCAATCATCGTATTGTTTTTTGACATATGGGCAGCTTTGTAATAGTGATGGAAAGTGATGCTGGAGTTGATCAGCTTTCTTCAACAATTGAATATCCAAACATATACAGAGAACATCTTGTTTCTCAAATAAGATATTAATTTGAACTTTAATAACCACAGCTCTGTCTCCACAAATCAGCACTGCAAGCATTTAATAATCCTAGGCTAAAGCGGGAAGTATTGCATCAGTTTATTTGCTAGAGTAGGGTTGAAGGAAGTATATCAGGTCACCTGCAAATCTTCTGAGAGGTTAGAAATGGAAAGGCCTGCCAGAAATGATTGAATTTTTCATCTGCAGCAAAATTCCCCTGCACAAATGTCAAGTTTCATCTTTATCTGTGTGTGCATGTGTGAGTAAGAGAGATAAAAATGAATCTAAAGATGCTACAGGATGTGACTGCCTGTTTCTAAATTGAAAACAGTAAGAGAGAAGAGCAGTGCTGCCAAAAGTCGTGGATCTTGCATGACATTTGTGTTCTCAGCAGACTCATCTCAAATTGTCCAGTCTCAGCAGGATTCCTGTGCGTTTGACCAAACTTTTGGAGACTTCTGACAGTTGTGTACAGGTCTTCATCTCAGTCCAATAGGGACCGTACAGCCTTTCTATCCTTTTAGCTAATAAAAATGTTGATCAGTGGAGTCACACAAGATTCAGAAACAGGCAGAATATATGTCTTACCCTCTGCAATAGGATTTCCTCAGTAACTCATACCTTCCACCTTCACAGTGAGTGTTTGGCTATCTAGCGCAGCATCCATCCAGATTTAGAATTTTAGCTTTATGAGAAAATGCATTTGTACATATGAAATCATAGTACAATAGCACAAAATGCTCCAGCAATAGGCAGAAGCCTCCGCAATTTTTCTTTACAACTTTCAGTCACTGGGCAGGAAAAAGTTAGAGGGCAGGAAAACTAGAGGTAGAAAGCCAGTGTGCAGACATGAAAGGCGTATCTGCTCTCATCTGTTTTCAGCGCACAGAGAAATGGTTGCAGACTCTCTACTGACTCAGTTCTTGGCAGCTCAGGGGCTGGTTAGGGTGGAACATGGAGAAACTCCTCAAGTTCTCAAAGTTGCATGTGGCATAGACCCAGTTTTATCTGTGCTTAATTGGTGCAATCTTTATGCTTGGAAAATGGCTTTGAAAATTATGATTTTTGTAATGACTATTTTTCTTCACTGTCGTACCTGCAACTGTCTCTGGAGTGCATGGAGAAGTGCATATAATGGTTGGAACTTCTACAAAGTTACTGATTGACCTGGGGTGAAGTCCTTATGCTTTGTCTTTTCCTGGGTCTTTTCTCTGACCAAAAGTCAAGTTCCCTCTGTCTTGTAATAAGACAGTTTTATCTGAAAGGGACTGTGATCATTAAGTTCTGAATTGTTTAAATCTTTTGCAGTACCAGAAAAACCACTAGTGACTTTTATAGCGGAGGATAATTTGTTTTGGCAACACATCACAAATGCAAACTCCAGCAGCTTAACAGTATCTCAAGGATAAACTTATTAATGAAACTACTTTGCTGTAGTCTTGCCATTTTACTCTTGATATAATGAGCACCATTCAGTTTACTGTTAACTGGAGCTGATTCATTTTGTTCAGACCCTGTCTGAACAGGGTCTGAACTTTCAGACCCTGAAAGTGCTAGCTTTCTCAAATCATTAGAAGAAGGAGATGGCCTTTCTTACTCATCAGTGTAATTGCACAAAAGAAATGTGGGAACACTTTTAAAGGCTACAAATTTTCTGTGAAACAGCAAAATCATTCCCTTCATTTGAAGAGATGATCAGGAGAAACCCAATTCAAATAAAAGAGATTATTGGGTTTCTTAGGTTTTGATAGATCTTTTGTAACACTCAGAGAATCTAAATAATCTAAAGAAAAATAGGGTTTATACAAAGATCCTGACAAAATAGGTTTTCACAGTCATTCTGGTCGTGTTCTTCTGTCTTTCAGTTCAGATCAATTTCAAGGAACCAGTACTCTCTTGAAGAGTAACACACAATTCTCAAGCAAAGGACAAAGAGTCAATGAAACTCGGGGACAGTAGCATAGATCCCGATACTTCCTATCTTCTCCTTTTTTTGTAAGGGAGTCTTTGGAAAAGTCTGGATTGAAGGAAAAGAAATATGAGAAACTTATTTAAAGAAAAGCTAAAGTGTGGCTTCATTAAAATTGCAGCTGACAGCAAGTAGACTTATGCTTTGCATTCTGATAAGAAAGTATAGAGTGGAGAGGAGCCCTGAAAAACGTATTACAAGGATTGAAAGCAGGAGGGAGCTCAGTGGTAGGGAAGAGGAGAGAAAATAGCTCCAAAGAAGAAGCCATTCAAGTTTCAAGAGATTAAGAATGCTTGTGATTCCAAAAGGAAAAAGAGCCAAACAAACCAAAACTTATCCAAAACCCAAGCATTGTACCTTGCATCCGAAGACAGCAGGAAAGGTGCCTGTGTGGGATTAGCCATGTGTCTATAAAATAAATGTTGAAAAAAGAGATTTTAAACAAAATCTCCTCTTCCTTTATAACATTCCTTTAAAAAAAAAGAAAAAAAAAAAAATCTTTCTAGAACACTCTTGTGTCTATATCCTAAGCACATCCCCTTTTCCCTACATTCATTCTAATACAGCTTAGGGTTTTTTAATACATTTTTTTCATTTCCTGCTGAAGCAAAGCACAGATGCTAGTTTCAAAAAGGAGCAATAACTACCTAACAGTCTGAGGGTTTTTTTATGCCAAATCTGAATTTAATAGCATTTTTTCCTCACATCATCATCTGAGCAGATATAGGTACTTGCTAAGTGTTGCTGCTGTCAACACTCGGAAAAAGGGACAATGGCTTGGTTAAATTCCAGCTGTCATTAGAAAAATCTTTTTTAAAAAGAGCTCTGTGGGATTTTCTTTTCATTCCATCTGCCCTTCTCCATGACTTCAAAATACCAGTATTTGTAAAAGCCAAGCTAAGTTCTTTCTAGGTCAGTCATGATCTCCAGAGACAAAAATCAAAAAGGAAAGCTTTAGAAGACAGCTTTATCAATGACATATGAGGCAGAACAGAATCCAGTGCTGTTTTCTATATCTGAGTTAGTTATGCATTGCTGACAATTAAACATAATTTTCAGCAGTAAGGTAAGCTAAACACAGTAGTTATGGGTGATTTCTTATCCTTTGAAAAACTCTGCCATACTTGCAGACAGTAATCACAACACAGCAGCAGTAGATGACTTCGAAAAAAAGGATTTGCAAGGAGGGTAAAGAAATAGATTTGCATGGTTGCCTATGTAAGCTCAGAACACTCATCTGAAAATTGTGCAAGAGGTACAGAGAATGCTATTTCAAATTAGTCAGCCTTTAGATTCTGATGAAGGGATGACAAATAAGGAGGAGATGAGAAATAGCTTATTGTCACATAAGAGAAAATAAGGGGACTGGTGGAAGAAATGCATGGAATGGAATGGAAAGGGAAGGAATGAGGGGAGAAGGATGAATGGTCAGAATCCTGGAGGGATCTAACAGAGCTAAAAACACTATCTTGTACTGAGGGCAGATCTGTCTACAAATAGTCAGAAAATGATGACCTGGGGAAAGATGGTAGAAACTCCAGTGGATTCCCTGGGAAATGAGTGAAGAGACTTCTATGAATAAAGGATGTATGTGGGGTGTGTAGCTTCTCCAGGACCTTGGAGCAGTCTTCTTTTCCCATATGTATCAATCAGCTGGAATAGAAAAGAGGTTCTCTAAATCCTTTTTCCACCTGAGGTTGGTGGGATTGCAGCACTGGGCTGGCTCTGAGTTATTAGCTAATGAAGTAAATAGGACATACATCACTTTCTTAGGGCCTTAGCTGAATGCCGTTAAACACACCACACTTCAGATTTTCAGAAACTCAGTCTGAATAGTAGGCTAGTTAAAGTAGCTAGTCCTACTGATATTCTCTGAGGATGGTATATTTTGAAGAGTATCAAATTAGACCTTACATGCAAAGGGGAATAAGAGAATATAATCTAGGAAATACAACAGCTTAGTTCTGATACCCAAGCTTGGCTGCAATATATTGGGAGTGGAGTTTTACTTTTGAAGGGAGTAAGTTGCCTCATAATTTGGCCTGGGCATCCAGAAGCAAATCTTGTTCACAAAGACAAGAATTCTCTTTAATTCTGTCAAATTTATTTAGTGCTGAAGGAAATTATTCTTTTCTTGGTCTTTAGTTAGAGACTGTGGCTGCCCGGTTTCAGGATTGAGGTAGCGTCATCACCCTCAAAGTTGTGAATGAAAGCACACTTGATACAGTCTTTTGGGCACAGTCAACCAGTGGTTTGTACTTCAGACCGGGCTTTCACAAGGGGATAATATTTCAATTTTAGCTTTCAGCGTAAAATTATACTATTGTTCTATTTCAAGACTGATTAAGCATTTGAGGATAAGTGTTTTGCACTAGCCTGCAAAAAAAAACCTCCAAAAATTCAATCTGCTAAATGGGGAGGAGCTTAACTAGATTTTCTCAAGAACACCAGAGAGGGACGTGAAGAGAGGACTATAGGTGTGTGACCTACTGAAATCCCTCAGGTTGTTTTGGGCTGATCATGACTAGCTTTAAAGGAATGCACTTTCAGTGCAGGAATGTAGTTTATTTCTTCAGGTGACTAGAGAAGGTAGAATTCAGGCATTTTATATAGGATCAAATATTTCCTTGAGATCCCTAGGCCTCATGTATAATTTTGAGGAGCTTTGAAGATACTTGCACTTCTATTTCTCCAAGTCTAAGCATCCTATATCCATTGAAGCCCATGTGAAACACAGAATACCTTACATATAAACAGGGGGAATTAATACCATCATTGAGGATGTTACAGTACCATGAGGATGCACATACCATACAGCACCATACAGCACCATAGTATCATTTTGTCTCATTGGCTTCAGTGAGCCATTTTATGGATGCGACCGCCACTCAATGCACACATGGAATTTTGTGGGCTTTCATTGACTCCAGAGTTCTGTGGAACACACTAGGGAAATTTGCATGTGAATTATTTCTGAATTCTTTTTTTTTTTTCTCCACAGAACTGGAAAAGTGCTGTACCAGCCTGGGTATATCAACTGCTGAAGCTGTACTGAGAAGCCGTATCCAAAGACTTTGCTAAAACAGACCTTGAGGTCCATATTTTATTTTGTTTTATAGCTGAACTGAGTCTCTTCTTTTGGGCTGGTGGCTTAGAAATACTTTCTATCCTCCCAAATAATGTTTCTAGGGATGGAGTCCTTACTTGTAATATTCTGCCAGGAAGAAAACCACATATCAAGATCATGACTGCCAGCTGAATGTTCAGAGTTGATTGAACACCAATAGCTTGCCATGCAGCTTACCTTCAAAAACTCCCAATAGATCAGCTCATGACCTTCTCGCTGCTGAGCTAAACATCAGCTCTTGTTTCTCTATTTTCTTGGCTAACCGGCTAACCAGCACAATCTAGGAGAGTAACTCCACAGGATATTCCATTTCTGAGAGACTTTTAAACACTTTTAAGAGCCTTACAAAGACTCTTAAGAATCTATTTGCTGCTTTTTTTTTTTTTCGATGTGAGAAGGGGGACTTTTAGTTTGCCAAACGATACATTCATAATGCAAGTTTAGGGATAAATACCATTTCCTTCTTTCAAACATGTGAAGTATAATCAGACAAATCTCTAGTACTTCTGAGCACTGCTCCAGGGTGACAGCCCTGATCCCATGTTATGGCATAACTAATGAAGGCCTCCACATATTGCCTCTGAAAAGTGAAAGAGGTTGGCAGAAACATGAAATAAAGATACTTATCTCTTGGAGCACTTTTTGGCTGTAGATATTCAAGGTCTCTCCAAGTGTTATTGCAGCATATTAAACTACAGCTGCTAAGTGCAGGTACCCCCTCCTTTTTTTTTTTTTTCTCAGTGCTCTGGTGCTAACATTAACTGACTTACCCCAGGAAACTGTTCACAACGAGGAATTAAAGCTCCTTGTTGTTGCTGGGATATTGCTTTGTCTAAAGGGGTTTTTCGTTTTTGTAGAAAGTTTGGAGCTTATGATTCCTCTCTTCAGAGGCAAACACCGAACAGAGACTATTTCGTCTCCTATTGGATTCCACTTTCATCCTAGTGAGGGATAAGAGAAAAACCACAGACCAGCTGATACTAGTGATACTAGCCTGCATACAAATTCAGGGAAGAGGTTTTAATTAGGACTATGTCCTCCCATTGCATGTATGCACAAGTTTAGCTTTTATCCCTACAGATTTCTCTGCGTGTCAGAAAATGCCTAAGGGACAGTTGAAGGCTTCTAACAACTGCAGAAGGGTAGTATTTCATGGTTCCTTTATGGCATATCACAGCCCTCCATCACCTACTAATACAGGTTTCACTTCCTTGTCCTGATGTTTTCCATAACCCATATTTCTTGTTCTTTTTAACTCAGCAGGTAAAGACAAATGTGTTGATTCTCAGATATGCACGCATTCTTTTCCTATAGATTCTGAGGAGTAAGACAGTAGGAAGATTCATGGTAAAAATAAAAGTTAACCCTGTGATATTTCCATTTTGATTTTATAGATAAGAGTTTAAACAGTTTCAGAAAGCTTATAAGGTTTCAGAGAATGAAACAATTCCATGAGCATATTCCTCTCTCTGAAAGACAGAAGCCATAGGTGTTTTCTCAAACATGCAGAACTGTTCTCAAGCAAGGCTGTCAGAGCTGTCACACAGTAAAGCTAAGATGAGCTTTGTGTAAGATGATCTAGAGCTTTTCAGTATCCTTTTCTTCGTCTGGAAGGTGCAGACACATAAGTTATTTTTTGTCCCCTGGTAAACTGGTAGTTATTTTCTGCTGGACAAAAACCTTGCAATGTATGGTTAAGTATATTCAGATATAGTGTAGCCATCACATGGGAACATCTTCATTTGCCTTTAAGATAATTAGATTTTTGTCAAAGTTTGTTCTGCATCTGTACTAGTAGAAAACTGAATCTGAGAGTTCAAATAACACCGTGTTTGAAAATATATTTTCTTGTTTGCAAATCTGAGAGTAATAATTTGCTTAGAAGTTCCAAAGTAAATCAAGTGAAAGTCATGACTGAATGAGCGTTCTAAGAGAGAAGAGGTCTTGAGGGAATGTCTACTGGGAAGGAATTGTTCCAGCCACTGAAAGTAAGCGCTGTTTTTTTTCCACCTATAATAGCCATTTTCTTTCCTTGGATCTGGATTCCGTCTAGAAAATGTTACGAAGTAACTGAGTGGTAAGGAAAAGAAGCTGACTGACTCACAGCAGTTTTGCTTGGCTTTGTATTGCAGTTACGTGCTGGACCGTAGAAATGCACAAGACCTCACCTGTGCAACAGAGGTGAAAATCTCTTCTATCCATCTGTTCTTTCATTGACCTCAAGGTCTTCCACCACTACAGTCAGGAAAAGCTTTCCTGTTTCTTAATGCACAGCCTAAAACACATGAATCAGAAGACAATGGTTGAAACAACATATAGCCCCTGCATGTCTTGGTCCTGGTTCTGCTCTGTGCAAATAATTTCCTATTTCTTATGTTAGAGCAGCCAAAGGACTAAACCCTACACCCTCCAGAAATCTGTTACTTTCATTATTAGGTAGCACTACATATGCTTCATCCTCTTAACAATGTGTGATTTTCTTTTCCCTCTTCAGCCCCTCTGAAATCATTTTATGCATAGGTAGAACTACTTAACACTGACAGCAGTGATCAACTCTGATCTCTCTCCATGATGAGAAATATTAGTGTGCTAATATGGAAATGGACAAGGATTGCAGGAGAAGCTGTTGAACTTGACAACTAGAACAGTGAGGTTAAAGTCCTCTCTCAGAGAGCTGGGAAGGTGCCAGGGAGAAGTTATAGAAAAATCCAAAGCTTTTGATCAGATTTTCCACCTGAATTCTGCTTTTGCACAAACAGTATATGAATCCAGGTCCACTGGAGGTCAGGACATACTTGGAACCTGTCAAGCCTGCAAAGTGCTTCAGCTGTAGCTTTGAGTGCTATTAGGTGTTTACACAAAGGCCCGTGAGAAGCCCTAGTAGGAGGTGTGTGGTCTCACTGTACTATGTGCTGCTTAGAAGTAATTGAGGATCAAGAAGCTTATGATGAGATGAAGCAGAGAATTAAAACAAATTAACAGGCTGGGGATGAGAAATCAGCAGCACATGAGTACTGTTTTAACTTAATGACTATTTGCCTCCGCTAGACAACCTGCCTAACCTTGGTCTATCTGAATTGCATTGTTTCAGGGAACATTTGAGTGTTTGAGTGAGTAGTAGCTGCAATAGTTACAGGTCAAAAGGTCTGAAATATGACCTGTTGGGAAAGATGGAAAGAAAGATGATTGTTTAGTCTGGAGTAGAAAAGACTGTGGGAAGCCAAAGTACCACTTCAAATTTGCAGAAAAAAGGAAAGGAATAACATGTTGCGGAGGACAGGAATTTGCAGCAACAGAGATGTGTGCTAGAAGTGTTAGCTAGAGGTTAGTTAGTCTGTCTCTGTATTAAGTTGCTTTGGATACTTTAAAATCCCCATAAACAAATCTAAGAATGAAGTAGACAAGTACCACTAAGTGACACAGATACTGTAGTTGGGCAGTGAGATGACCTAGATGACTTCAGGCTTTCTTCTGGCAGTAGTTTCAGTAAATTTTATGGTATCTCTGTGTACCTAAAATACACAGAAGGCTGTGTATTTTAGAAGCTGTTTTTAAAGAGCCTCCCCTAATCTTTAGGACTGCTTGATTTTAGCGAGCTGCCTTGAACATTTTGTGCAGAAAAACATTCTCCCCCCTCACAACCTTTATTCAACATCCCATATTTGAAATGAATGTGGGCAGCCCCTTGCAATTTTAGAACTCATGTGGTAGATGTTTAGTGTTTGTTTCCCTCCTTTTGTTTACAGCCTTTTGAGTTTGTCATCAGATTCAAAGGAGAGAAAGCTGGAGTCAGAAGAAATGTAAAACATCACCAACTCTTCATCATACCATATCACTGACTGAAGTAAGGTTTGGGTTTTTTTTGTTGTTTCTCATGACTGTATGCGATAAACAAACATGCTATTAGTACAGTCAAGACTTGTCTAAGCCCAACCAATAGGAGCTAATCTAAATGTGTAGAGATTCACAGGGAGTAGAGTAATCAGCGAGGCAACAGGGAGCCAAGCAGCTGTCTAATTCTGTTGTAAAGTAACATACCAAGAGTACAGAACTGACAGCTTACTTATCACTACTTGTTAGTGTTTTAACAGAAAGAAATAGCTCTCTCAACTGCTGACTACAGTTGTCTTCTACTCCAGTACTGAGCTGGTCTTTGAAGCGGCACTGTCTCTCTACTCCCTTCTGACCCTATGATGTGTGTTTGTGAAACTTTTTAAATCAGTGGTGTGACTTATTGCTTAAGATTCTCTGTCAGTTCTGATTAAGGGAAAGATTTGAAAGCATACAGTGGGATGATGCTTGCTTGCTTCACTTAGCTTGTGCAGAAATTTAGGCTTGGAGACACTGGATTGGAACCCAAATAACCATTTTTGAGTGGCCCTGCAGTGTGTTCAGATTTAGCTCAGGTGCTTTTCAGCTTTCCTATAAATGGTTCTTCTATTAGTCTGTGATTTGTCCACATCTGCACAGATCTTCATGCAAGCAATCTCATTCTCAGATTGTACTATTATCATATTGCAAGATTTAGTCCAAATCTTGACATTTTTAAGATTAATTATTAATGTAATACAGTCTGTTTTCCCCATTTTTCACTCCCAGGAATGATGGTGTTTTGCCACAACCAGGAACAAACCAGAAGAGTGTAGCAACACTTGAGTGATTAAAGTTTTACAAAGTGAAGGTATGTAATAGTGTAATTGAAGCAATAACTTAATATTGCTGTCTGTCTTGTTTATGGGCAGTCTCATTTAAGTTCTTTCATAGAGAAAACGGAATGATGAATCAATTGGTTCTGGTTCTCAGAAAAGTTTAGCTTGAAGTTTCTCTCTTGCTTCAGTGACAGCTAAGTTTTGAACATGTTATGATCTTTGCATTTCTTGTAACAACCAGGTAACTTGAAGTTATTAATAATGAAGTATTTAGAAATGTTCTAATTCTGGGGTGACAAGTGACATGCACTGCATTATCAGTTGGCTCACTTGCATACCTTCTTAGGGAAGTAAATAGCTGGCACACTTTGAGACCTCCGGTTAAGATTATGTGGAAACAAGAGCAGGGAAACCAGAGGTATTAGAGATAGACAAGCATGATATGAGGCAAACACCTGCCTACACTATTTGTGTTTCTAACCTTTGCCTTTTATTCCTCCCTAACCATTAGCCCTGTTAAGAATTCTAAATGAAAAATTAAAGGAAAAGGTTAAGTGCAATTCCTTTTACCTATTTTTGCAGCTGGAAATTCGACAATCTAAAGCAACTCCTATGACAGTGTGACTCAGAGGCAAGAGGAGAGAAAGTAAAGCAAAGGGACAGTTATGTTTTCTGCTAGACTCTTAGAATGCACAAGAATTGAAGCACGTCTTCAGTGCATTGTTGCCTTCTGAAAAATACAAGAGTATTTTTCACTCGGAGAGTGAGTCATCAAAATGTTTTTAAAAATCTAGCTCCAATTTCTTCCATTTTTATTGTACTGTGAGGATCAAGGCTATCCAGTCCCATCGAGAATGCCTGAAACAGCTGATTGGCCTCATCTGTGCTCTCTTAAATCACTGGCCCCTGCACAAGTGGCCCAGATCAGGACAGTGGTCATTCTGCAGTGTTGCGGCCAGTAAAAGAAAGGAGAATTTGTCTGTATGTCATAGCATTGCCTTTGAAATAAAGAGCCCTGCCAGGGGCACAGTCCAGAAGCCTTTCCCTGTCCACTCTTCCATGCGTTGACCCCTGTTTTAAGGGAAATACTCCCCATCATGTGTCCTAGCATCCCTCTGTCTGTCAATATCAAAGACAGCCACCTGCAAGGTCTGCAGATATCCTGTGGTGAACAACTGATTTTCGTAAAAATTAGGCCCTTTCTTTCTTCTTTCAGACTGTTTATAATAAGACCAGTCTCTGACTTGACAAAGTCAATTCTATTCTGGACTAAGCTCCTATATTACATATGAACTTCATGAGCCATGTCAGCCAGAGGTTTTTTTTTTGGAGATGCCTGCATAATGCTTTGCAGCTAAGGAAGTACAACTACCTAGCAAAGAATCAATAAACCTCAGCTTGTTCTGGTATAAGTTTTCTTAAGCCTGTATTGGCAAAATTATTATAAATTGATAGTAATATATCATTCTGTGTGAATCTCATGTCTTTTTTCAAGTGTCAATTTTTAAAAATATCTCAGGTGAGAAAAGGTAGATTATCTCTGCATAAAAATAAATGTATTAAATAATTGTATTAATAAATAATTGTATTAATAAATGTATTAAATGCTGAAAGATGATTTTATGAAAACTTTTCTGCTGTGCTCCTGTTCTAAGTAAATATCATAGAATCATTGCATGAATACATGAAAGCAAACATTTATGACGGTAATTTCTTTGATGTATTTTGCCTATGGGCAGGGATTCTCTGGGTAAAGGTTATGATTTTCTAAAACTAAGTCATCTTTTGTATGCAAACCAGCTAGAATCAAGAAGATTAGAGATCATTTAATATTGCAGCTTTCATGTATTTAAAATTATTTTTCTTCCTTAGAAGCCAGTGTTTCTAAGGGCACAAAAATACTAACAATGTGCCTGATAATAAGACTACACCTATATCGGTATCCTTTACGTGAAATTGGGAGCCAAGTTTTTCCGAGACAGACTACGTTTTAGGCATTCTACAACCCAAAACTAATGTGCTAGGCAAGATGAAGAATCTATTTTCCCCTTTCTCCTTCTCCCTTGAAGGTCAAATCATCACTTTGATCACTTAAGAAGAGCTATTATGCTGACAAGCCTGTTAAGCAGAGAAGACCTCTTGTCCAGCATCCTGTCCCTGACAGGTACCGGTAACAGATGTCTAGCAAGAGCTAAATTGATGTGACCTGCTGCCTGGTGTACTGTCCTAGCTGTCGGTCACTGGCAGCTTAATGACTTCCTGAGCCTGTGGTTGCATCTGGAGAGTGCCTAACAGCCACTGACAGATTGAGTATAATATTCTTTAATCCTTTCTTGAGCTGGCAAGGGTTGCAGTTTACTGTACCTTGTCTGTGCATTCTCCTGGGAGAAGCATTTCAGATAACAGAGGTATCTGGCTTTTTAGAGCCCCCTTCAAAAGAACACCTGAATGTACTTAACAGGAGCAGGATTTTCCACAGTGTGGGGTAGAACAGGCAGAAAAGAGGCATTAAGGCTGTATTTCTAAGTGAGACAGGCTTATGAGAGGAGGTCAAATACTGAGCTGCTTAGTTGCTAGCACACTGGTACAGTTTTGTTCTGTATAAGCCAGCAACCTCTGAAAAATAGCCTGAGTATAGTTCAGGCAGTAGTGTGTGCCAGGCTATTCGCAACTGGCTTTCATATACTGAAGCCCTACCCCTGAGCACAGCCCTTTTTCTATACTTAGAGATCTTAAATTGAAAGAAAAAATATGCAAAAAAAGTTTTAGAGTCACATAATCACCACATAGAACACAAAGGAGACCCAGAGCCAGCTCTGTACAGTGTGGACACTGCCATTTGGCCCAGGGCATGGGAACAGTCCCTGCCCTTGTGTCGCTTAACAGAATGAATGGATCCAGGGAGACTTGGAAGCTGATGACAAAAGCATACCCCCAGCTGGACCTCAGAGGTGGTAGAGAAAATGATTTTTTTATGAACCTGAGGAGTTGTGTTGAAGTAGTTTCATGTCAGAAATCCAGTACACTGCTGGAGTAAGTGTAAATCTGAATCCAACTAGATAATTAGGAGGCTTGTAAACCTTCTTAAGTTATATCGTTCTCAACATGACCTTCTCTTTTTTAAAACAAGTTTATTCTCTTAGTTTATGTCCCTTCATCTCAAAAATATTAAAGCTTAGCCAAACTCAAACTAGCGAAGCCTTCATAGAGGAATCCTGAAGTTTCCATTAGACCCATGCACTGACACTCTCATAAGGCACTGACAGGAGCTGTACCTTTCAGCTGTCCTGAACAGGACATTTACCTTGTTCCACAGGAAAAATTATGAGTAATTTTACAGTCACTCCTCTGTGAAAGCTGTCATGTATTAGTCATTATTAAACATATATAGGATGGTACTCTTGAACAGGGCCTGTGCCACACAAACTTGGTAATGCAGCCTTGAAAGGCTAATGGACAAGAGATATAAGTAATTCTTTTCTTTAACCACAGGCACAGCAGCCATAAAGGGTTTGCATAAATTTCTCCTCAAAAGGGCATTGTTCTTCCAAATTATCTCTCATCATAATCTTGGTCCAAGCAAGTTGTGCCAAGCACCGTTTTTGGACAACTCAGTGTGACACACGGAGTTTAACTACATCTCTTCCAGACTGTTCCCACTGTGAAACAGTCTGGAAGCTAGCTGCAAGCCATTAAAATTATGTTGGTTCTTTCAGTTTCTTGTTTTCAGAAACCTGAACATGGTTTGGGTTTTTCTTTGAAAAGTTACCACTCAGCAGACATAAATTCCTGTAACAAGATCAAGTTCTGCCATTGAATTCACATAGTTTGCTTCAGAATTGATCTCATAAAAGTTGATTTCTCAGCTCTTAAAAAAAAATCAGATCAAAGGGAAAACACAAGCAACATGAGAGCATTTAAAAGGAGAAGCAGCATTTGCGGCAAACTGCATACTGGTGATATAGATAACAAATATTCACCCATTCTTGTTCATCTTCAGAGTGGCTACTTGTCATACAAAGAATAGAAGAAGACAGCTAGGTTAAAGACACATATGGAAACAGAGAAAAACAAGAACTGGAGCTTCAGTGCATGGTTGCCTTATGAAAAATGCTAAATATATTAACCCTATAAATCATTTCAGATGCCTCTATCTCCTAATCCACAATGCTGTCAGTGCTTTCCAATACTTCATCAATTTGTTGTGGAGAACAAAATGGAATGCTAACTTGGGAGGGTTCTTTTTTTAGCATTGGAACCTCCTGGTGCCAGTAATCACTAGCCCCCTAGATTGTCACAGCAGAGAAGTTAACATGTAGAATTTAGCTAGACAAACTGGGCCTAATTTGAAGCATTCAGCTGAGCTCTTATTCTGCACAGTGAATATTCATAGAGAGGACATTAACAAAATTCATGAGCATGATGAGAAGAGGCAAAACCAATCCCTTGAGTAAAAAATTAAGGGGACAAAGGTAGAAGTATTTCCTTCTCATGTCCGGGTTCAGAATGGTTAACAACATTTCTGTGCTGCAAGTGGCATTTACTAACATGCAGGTCAAAATTGAGTGACAGTAATGATATAACTCCAAGAAAAAAGATTTTGGATGTTCAGAACCCCTAATATGGTGAATTTGCTTTTTTCACTCTTTCTCAATGTACCTTCAGAAGCCTAAATCCATTCTTCATAGAGTACATTAACAACTTGATGCATAAGGATTTTACACCGTGGCACCAATTAAACTAAATGAAAGTACTACAGCTGAATTCCCACATGCCCTTAGCTGAAAATGTACTTCTAATGGTTTTGAACTCATTTTCCTCTATGAGTTTTTCTCTGCAAGTTTTCTACCTTTTATGTCATTAAGAATTGCAGCACAGTTTGCATGTTTTGAAGTCCGTATGTCCATGTGTTCTATGTGGTTTTCTTTTTCAGTTGAATTTCAGCAGAATTATGCTGCACGTTCTTATGGATAGGGCAGAAAGTGCTGAGACACTGCACTGATTTCCGCTGTTGTCTCCACCTGCAAAACTTGACCTTGACTTTGTTCATTTGTTCTATTAATTTACTTACTGCCTTTGCTTTTTCTGATCATGTTTTCCATCTTGTTTTTCTTTGAGTGCCTTTTGTTTCCCTCCTTTATATCTGTTGTTTGATTTTCTTCTCAACTATTAATCAACAGCGAGTATTTTCTCATTATATATTACTGGCCTGCATGGGTCCAAAGCTTTTATCAGATATTTTAACTGAAAAACAAAATGTGGGGAAGCCATGTCACAGGTCTTCAAAACAGAGCTGAGACTTTATTTTATCAGTGATATATTCCTCTTCACTTACATGATATTATATGATGTTCTGGACAAATTTTGACTTTATATTAGCATCATTATGTGTAGGAGAAGTTCAGTTTCTACAATGCAGATGTTGAGACTGGTTTGGCCCAATGCATTGAATAGGAATGTGGAAGCATTTTTTAAAAAGACCACTAGTTCTGGGTTTGATCTTAAATGCACTTGTTCTAGTAGAGGAAGAATACCTAAAATCTGTTTCCAACTTGTACAGGCAGGAACAGCAAGAACAGGCCACTCTACAAAGCAAGACAAACCAAGAGCAGCCAACAGCACAGACTGTGCTCTCACCAGAGCACAGGTCCACCACAACAGAACAGATGGGGCAGAATAAGGGTGCTGATAACTGGTCCCTTCAATGCCTTCACACACAGTGAGGTGGTGAATGAGCTCCAGGAAGTCTAGCCCAGAGCACAGGAAACGGAAGCAGAGACAGAACTGTAAACCAAGCTACAATATGGTCCCAAGAGTCATCTAGAAGGTAGGGCTGAGGGTAGGTCCACTAACAATGTAACTCAGACAGGGTAATGAAAGGCTCTGGTCTGAGCTTACATGGAGCTGCTGGGCCTTGGGCAAAGGGTGGAGGTCCCAGGTGAGGCTGGTCCAAGCAATTAAATGCTATTGATGCACACACAGTCTTCACAGTGTGGACTTAGATGAATTTCTTAGTGCCAGGCTTTCAGCTCTTTCATCTAATTCCTACCTGCTTCAAATTACAATCAAATGGTCTGTTTAAATGTCTTTAGAAACCTGGCTGTAAGTGCAAATGATGCTTAGCTGTGAGACACCTAAGAAGCTTTCAAGCACATCCTTAAGGTCAGTAAGGCCATTTTATTTTGTAAGCAAATGTTTGTATTGCATTTTAGCTTTAATCTTTTTTTCTCTTAGCTTTTTTGTCCTTAAGATGGTGTTCTCATGAGGATTAATTAGTTCACATATGTATTGCATGTGAGGAGCAAAAATTTTTACAAACTGTTATGGTACAGGTTACTTTACATGCGTTAACGTCTAACGTTATAAGCATCCTAACATTAACCATATAAGCTAACTGACAGAAGATTTCCCATTCAGACTTCCCCACCTTCATCTGCTTGTGCTTTGATCTGTTTGTTCTGCATTAACAAGCATATGGTAAGTCAAAACCAGTTTCCTCATAGTTTGTTAATAGGTGAGACAGAGGGGCAAAGAAGCATAAACCTAAGATGTGTGAAGCTTGACAGACCTGTAGTTTTTTTAAATAAATAGCCTGAACCCCCACAGTGCCTCATGAAATGTCAAAGAGAGCCAGAACAAAGCACATAGAATGATAGAATCACAGACTGGTTTGGGTTGGAAAGGATCTTAAGATCATCTAGTTCCAACCCCCCTGCTAAGGGCAGGGACACCTCACCCTAGACTGTCACCCAATACTCTGTTCAACCTGGTCGTGAGCAGTCAGGGATGGGGCATTTACCACTTCTTTTGGAAACATGTTCCAGTGCCTTGTCACCCTCACAGTAAAGAACTTCTTCTTTTGCCTCACCTGAACTTCCCCTGTTGTAGTTTGAGCCTATTACCCCTTGTCCTATCTCTGCAGTCCCTGATGAACAGTCCCTCATGAGACCACATGCATGAGACGAGACTGGATTCAGCTTGAGTGTACTTTGTAACAGATAGGGACTCGCCCTCAATGTCCAGGGGACAGAATTGACGGCACTATTGATCTTGTAAACTCCAAATGCCATCATCCCCTTTGACTTGTGTCATGGGTTCGGCAGTAGCAGTCATTTTTCTCCTTCTCGGTAGCTGGTGCAGTGTTGTGTTTTTGTCTTTTGGCCTGGGAGCAGCTCTGGTAACACCGATGGTTTTAGTTACGGCTTAGTGATATTTGGTCTGGCCAAGGACTTTTGGAGCCTCATGCTCTGCCAGGGAGGAGGGGGAGCCGGGAGGAAGCAGAGACAGGG
>JANRGW010003904.1:11145-32925 GCA_024733675.1 Psilopsiagon aymara | reverse complement strand
GGGGGGAATATCTTTACTGCTCCCAGCTCAAGTGAAGATGTGCTTGAGCTCTGGCTTGAGGTTACCTAGCGAGTTTTGGCTGCTGGAGGTGTGAGCCCTGCGCACATCTGTGTTCCCACAGGGTAAATCAGTGCCTGTCCCCATCATCCATGACCAGCGAAGGTGGCTGGGGCAGCTGGTTCTGCAGCAGAACTGCATGCGCTGTCCTGCTCCCTCTGTGTCTTTCGTGGGGTGAGCAGAGGGGAAATGGAATCCACACCCACCTCACTGCCTCTTCTTGTTCCATTTTCTCTGAATCTGAAACATTTTTCATAGCTGATACACCTGGCCTCAGAGCCTTCAGCCTGCTTCTCTTCTCATCCCACCCCAGGGCCCCAGGTTTGCACGTGGAAGGCTGAAAGAACATTGGCCCTGCTTCATGCTTAGGGTCAGCAGGGGTGGATCCTTTCTTGTAAGACTGCTGCAAGTGGGCAAAGAGCGTGACCAGCCCCTTCTGCTCTCCGGCCACAGAAGACACATGAATTATATTTAAGGTAAAGGACTCTTTCTGTGTCTAGAGTCACACGGTTCTTAGGCAAGGAACATCACTCATGCTAATAATAGCCCCCTCCAATATCTGAAGGGGACTTACAAGGATGCTGGAGTGGGACTCTTCAGCATAGAATCATAGAATCACAGAATGGTTTGGGTTGAAAGGGGACTTAAGCACCCCCAGTTCCAACCCCCTGCCATGGGCAGGGACACCTCCCACTTGATCGTGTCACCAAGGCTCTGTCAAACCTGGCCTTGAACACTGCCAGGGATGAAGCATTTGTCACTTCTCTGGGCACCCTGTGCCAGCGCTTCACCACCATCACAGGGAATAACTTCTCCTTATACCTAACCTGAACTTCCCTTGTTTCACTTTAAACCCATCACCCCTTGTCCTATTGCTACAGCCCCTGATGAAGAGTCCCTCTCCAGCATCTTTGTATTCCCCTTCAGACAGGGGAAGCTGCTTTGAGGTCTTTATGCAGTTTCTCTTCTCCAGGCTGAATAGCCCCAATGTTCTCAGCCTGTCTTCATACAGGAGGCACTCCAGCCCCTGATCATAAGCTTTAAAGTCCCTTCAACACAAACCAGTTGGAGATTCTACTGTTCTACAATAAAAATTCCATGAAAAATTTACTTTGCTCTCAAGTCTGAGTCTTCTTTCCATGTGTTGTGTTTCTGCCAGTATCAGTACCAAATCAGGACTAGAGCATCCTTAGCCCCAGCTGTTGACTGCTCTTCCCTGCACATTAAACCCTGTTACTGTCATTGGCATGTTTCTCACCCAGTACCAAACACTGTACCCAGGGGTTTTAACTCCCAGGTATCAGATCGGCAACTGAATATGTGTTTGGCAGCAGAGCCAGCAGCAGTTGTCCCATCCATCTCCCATCCATCCTGCCCCGCTGCAGCTCATGTGGGGACATGCAGCATCTGCCTGCCAGGCACTCCGATTTCTTTTCAGATGCTGTGATGCAGTGCTGCAGTTTGCTAAATCACAGAATCACAGACTCTCAGGCTGGTTTGGGTTTGGAAGGGACCTTAAAGCTCATCCAGTTCCAACTCCCTGCCATGGGCAGTGACACCTTCCACTAGAGCAGAGTGCTCCAAGCCCTGTCCGACCTGGCCTTGAACACTGCCGGATGGGGCAAATCCTATGTGCCAGACCCAGTCACAGTCCCACTGCAGCCAATGCACGAGCAGTTCCCAGGTCCGGAACAGGCTCTCCCGTGCATCAGGCCTGTAAAAGTATTCCTGGCTCCCTGCCCAGTATGTGGACCTCTTAATCCCTAATTCCAATTGTGTAAACAAGGCATGACATAACGGGTGTGCCATGGAAATGCTCTCTATAAAGTTGATTACCATGCTTCATCCTATTAGAATAGCAGTCACTGTAAAACTATAGATAAGGCTAAAGCAATTTATTTCTGTTTCTGAAGGAGATGGGCACATTTCGGCTTTCCAGAGCATGATCAAACTTGACAGGCAGACTCTAGAGCTACTTTGTAGTTCCTATAACAGCTCATTTCAACCTGTGCTGGCTGGGAATATTTAAACCAGACATCTCAAAAGGTCAGATCGACCATGGCCTTTGCTCAAGTATGCAAAGAGGGAGAGACTAAAAAGCATTGGATTGCCTGGGTGACCTCTTCAGCCAGATGTAGTTTCAGCTCCTGCTCTGTCCTGAATGCAAAAGGCAGATCCCTCCAGTGCTCTTGGAGGAGGCAGGGCTGCTCGGAGGGGCTAGCGAAGGAAGAGCTGCATCCCCAGGCAGCCAAGCTGTCTGTCACAGGGAAGGTTTTGTGCGAGGATGACAGGAGGGAGCTGTGCCCCTTTTGTCCTTCTGAGAGCCACCCACAGGCTCATCCAGCTCACAGCCCTTACCTGCAGCATATGGGTCAGGCCTGAAATTACCTGCTCAGGGTCACCCACAGCATCAGTGACAAAGCTGGGACTCAAGCCCAGGTCTCCTGGGTCCCACCCCGTGCTCTTTCCCTCCTAGACAACTCCTACTGAAGGTAATGACTCAGGTCAAGACTTTCCTGCAACCCCACAACACACACACAAGGCTCACCTCATGGCTATCTCCCTTCCAAGATCCTTCAGCAGGGTTAAACGTTTCCTTACAAGTGGTTTAATCATGGCACGGATCCCCCAGTCTCCAAATCTGAGCCAAACCCTGCTGTACCTGCAGGTGGAAAACCCTCTCCCTGGAGAAAGCATGGATCACCTGGGACCATGGTGATCCCAGGGCATTGCAGCTTCATGGCGAACCAAACATGCAGCACAGACCTCACTTACATGGAGGAATTGTGCTCATGGGCAGGCAGCAACCAGAGCTGCTGAGCCAGGGTCTTCCTTCCCTGCTTCATGGTTGGGAGCCAGACCCCTCAGGAAACACATGAATCTGCCCCAGGTTTGCAGCAAGCAGAAAACCTTTACAGCTTCAGATTTCACTCACAGATCAGCTCGGAGGAAAACTGCTCATGTGGCCGGAGGCATTCAAAATTGATACAACTAACACAAATCAAGGGCATAATATAGATCAACTTGTGCATGAGTTCAAAAGCTCTTTTTAAAGGCATAGGAGCCAAGGAATTTTTCCATTATCTCTAAAAGAGCTAGACAAAGTCTTTTGCTTGTAGAATTAAGGCTGTTGCAGCTGGTAGGTTTAGTGAAACAGCTACAGCAGGCCTCGTTCTGTGTCACAAAGACATCTCTCTCACATTAACGTGCATTCACATAAGGATTTTTTTTGACCGGATTCTTGAGCATCCCCCATCTCCCACCCTCTCCCTCTGCCACCTCCTGAAGAGGTTTTCAGACTAGAGCTGTACTTGAATTTAGTCTAATTGGGAGGAAATGCAAGACCCAAATCTTGGTTCTCATTGGCATGGAGACACTTGCGCACAATCACGGTATGCAAAGCAGCAGAAGTCTGAATTCATAATTGGACGTTCCAAAATGTAATTATGAAAGATGAAATGCTCCTTTCAATGAGAAGGCTGTAAATAGAATAATTAATTTTGTGTTTGCTTGAACAATTCTGTATTATGGACCTTACACTGGAACTGAAATTAATTAAGTGCACCAGGATTTATGGAGGAGGTGAAGAGAGAGGGAAAAAAAAGAATTAATCTGAAGTAAAAGATAGATGACTTTGTGAGTGTAATGATGCGTTAGTCTGGGGTATTCTTTAACAAATTTAGCAGGCATGTTCTGGGTACAAACAGCACTCACTGACAGAATTATCTCAACTAATGCAGCTGCTGGACTCTGAGCAAATTGAGATTGCAGAGGAGTACTTTAGATTTAGAGCTATTAACCCTCCTTGTGCCTGTTCCTGTGCACCCTGTGGGAAGGATGTTGTGTGCCCTGTGCAGTGTTTGAGTGCAATGCAGCGCCGGTATCTGCCCGCTGACAGAGCCAGGCAGGGCTGGAGGGAAAGAGGAGGAGAGGCAGAGCACTGGTGAGAAAGGGGAAGGAAGTGAAGGGAGAGCAGAGTTTAGAGTAACATCTCTCCGTGGACACAGAGAAAGAAGGGATGGTGCCTACCACAGGTTGCGATTTTTTAAAGCAAACAAACCCCAAAGTGAGTGCTCAAAAGAGCAGCTTTAAACCAAACAGCTTAGTTGTGAGGATCTGTTCCTGAGCTCATTTTATATGAAAATTCAGTTATTCCTTTTTTCTGCTGAGATCAGGCTATAAAAACTGAGGTGTAAAAATCTCTTCCGATGCTTCATTCAAGACAAAAGCATTTTCCAGTCCTGAATGAATTAGGGAGTTCAGATTTACCAGCCTGGCAGAGACCCCTGAGACACCCAGGGCAGTGAGTGCTTCCAACATCCGGAAGAGTCACTCAGAGACATTTCCAGTCCCATAAACGTTATGCCTTACTGATATAATTTTGAATAAAATAATGCAATTCTCTATAGATCCACGAGGAATCAATGCGATACTTCCCCTGCTAAGAGTCACTCAGGAGCAGCACTTGCTGAAACATTGGCTTCAGTAATCACTGTGGCTTGTGGGGACCCTGTGGTGTTTAGCACGTTATGTCTCTGGAATGTCAGCTTTCCCTGCCCAAGAGCCAGCAGCTGAGAGACACCCAGCAGCTGGAACCAGACCCACATGAATTCTTTGAGACTCCGGGAAGCGACCTATTAGGATGTACTGGTGCAGCCCTGGAACGTGGAGAGAAGTCATAAGTATTAAAGAAAGGATATTCCCTTACCCCTGATTTATCACCTGCTTTTCCTCTGCTGGGATTTCTTTGCTAGGGAAAACTTCCTTAGGTTTGATTTTTTTCCATAGTGGGATTATGGCAGTGTAGGACCGTGTCCTCCTTGTGTTTCATGGGCATCTGCTCCAAGGGACTGATTGTCCCACTAAGCGCAAATTGTACCATGGTTCATCAAAGTTCAGCACAACAAACTTCTCCCAAGTCACTTTTCCCTGCAGAAAGGCAGGTGGAAAGATGTGCTTGGTGAAATCACCGGGATGTGAAATCCATAGGACTACAACCTTCAGTCTGAGAAGTCCCATAGCCAGGGTACAGAGCACGTTGTGAGTCTGAAATGCATCCCTGTGGATTGTCAGGTCACACTGTTCTCAAGCCTCAGCATTATATCTGAGCTGGAGGAGACTCCACAGCAGTGTGATAGTTTTGAAACTTAAGCACCGGAGTGCAGGAATAAGACCCTCTTTCCCCATGGAAGAAAGAGCTGGGATTGCACAGAACCTGCTCACTGCTACACAGAAAACAACCACTGACACCCTTCTTAGAGCTATAAGCTGCCTGGATGATGGGTACCAAACAACATACATTGATCTCTAGGTAGCAAAGTCCAGTCAGGTATATGCCTATTTGCTTACTGGTATTTATTTTCATTTTCCATAATAAAATGTTAAATATGAACTACAGTTATTCTACTTTAAATTGCAACAAGAGCTGCATTTTCCACTTGCTTGATTATAGCTCTTTAAGTGATACATTATATTGTTTGCCAGAATACTTCTACAAAGTATTTGCTTCATTTAACTTGTAGAACAATTCAGCCAGATTGGTCTATAAAAGGTGTACTTAAAATCAGGATTAGCCTGGGACTCAGAAGTGCTGGGTGCTAAAATGCAGCCTCTCATTTCCCATGGCCTTCCAAGCATTTGAACATATTTATACCTTCTGCATTGCAGCAAACTTAATCAGAAGGACAGGCTTGCTAACATCTGTGCATTCCATTCACTTCTGGAGTCGTCTCAACCTTCTGAAACCTGATTCTGGCTGTCAAAACGCATAGCTCTCTGTGCTGGGCATTATTCGGACATTTAGACATCTGTCATCAGGAAGTGTGATCGATGGTTTTATTAACCCACAAAGGCAAAGGCTGTGACAGCAAAGGACTCATATGCAGGGAGAAAGTATTCTGCAGACCTTACAAGTATGCTTGATGCTTTCCCCAGCCCACTGGTTACAGCAGGGAACGAGCGCTTGGAAGGGAAAGATGTGTTACATAGGGGCTCAAGCTGCACATCTCCCCCCCAGCTAGCTCTGACCAAAACAAGTGATACAGGTGAGATGGTATCCCCAAGAGCAGAACTGGTGAACTGATCTCCAGTAACACGAACTCCTGCAACCAGGAGTCTCTGTACCAAGCTGTAGCTAAAGAAGTGCTTTACAAAGACATTTAAGGAAAATGGAAATCTGTTTTCATAAAAACCATCACACAGATTTCATTTGAATTGCTCAGGAAGCAAACACGACCTCACCGAGTCTCCACAGCTGTGGTTTTGGGTTGTTTGCTCAAATTGTTTCTCCTCCCAGTGTCCATGTAGCAGCCACTTGCAGGCAGGACTTTGCACCAAGTGATGCTCAAGGCAACATCTGGAACCAAACTGGAATTTTGGGATGTGTGGATTTGCTTTGCCTCCATATGTAATTTCAACCTGAGTAGAGACAATTCTTTCTGTCTCACAACCTTCCAAAAAGAATAGCCAAATGCAATTAATCCTCACTGAATTCCCATCTCCCGTGATTCTAGGATTTTTGTGCTGTGGCACTCAGCAAATTAAGACCAGATATGGATAGGGAAACACATCCCTATTACTTCTTTTGCAAAGAGCCTGTTACTACAACAGTGGCTCACAGCTGGGATGGAACATTGCTCCTGTAGTCACAAATAGAAAAATCCAGAGAACACAGATTCTGGGTGAGATCCTGTGTGGAGTCAGGACAAGGGACCTGAGCAGCCTGTGCTGAAGCTCCTGCAGCATGTTTATCATGCTATTGTCATCATATTATATCTCATATCATATCATCATATTATCTCTCATAGAGTTGAGGAGGTGGTGCTTACATGGTTAGTACAGAATTTGGACTAACATAGTTTAACTTGCATCTTTTCCATTAGACTTCCTTGGTGATCCAAAGGAAGTCTTCTGGCTTGAGCCCTCTGAAGGATCTAGGTGCTTGTTTAGCCTTGGTGACTTCACTACTGGTTTTGCTAGCTGCACGATCTGAGTTAGTTGCTTTCAAAGAGCTATAGGGATGGTGGTTGAGGTCCCATTTTTCCCTCTTCTTGCTGTCCACCTGCTTTAAGACAAATTTTTGTCAGCCTCCCCCCCCCCCCCGAGCCTTCAGTTGAGCTGGGCCCCTGAAAACATGCCAGTATACATGCATGTGTTACCTATGTATGCGGGCACTTACATTATACATATAGCTATGTGTACAATGATACACACTGTGATGCTGGTAAATGTTACCTTTCTAAGAGCACTAGAAGATGAATAAGGTGAAATCAGTTGCTCCTTTTTATTTATAAAGGGGAGTGATTGCGCTCAGCATTTGCCTTCACCATTTGGGAAAAGCTGAATTTGAAGCTTTAGATTTGTAGGTTTTGGCTTGTTGCACATATTGCAAACATTTCAGGGGAGTCCATGTTGTTAAGTCCCATGACACCACTGCAAACTGTGAGAGATGGATATATAGTGATTTCCTTTAAGCCCTAATTTCTGCGAACAAGTGACTGTCGAGAAATCTCAGCTTTCAATAGAAAGAGAGAAAAAGAGGTTTATAACATTTCTATGTACAGAAAATTTGACAATGTGATTTAGATGGAAGCAACGGTCTTGCAAACCAGGCAGGATTAAAGTTTATATAGAGCAATGAACAAACAAACTCATAACAACGTCTAGACCTGATTTTAGTTCGCTTGCTTTGATTTGCTTGATTTGCAATGATGCCATGCCCTACCTGTGAAACATAGCATGCTTTATCTCATGCAGAAATATAAATGTTTATTGTTGGAAACACACTGTCAATAACAGCAGAAAAAGGCAAATCTCCCTGGTCACTGTAACAGGATAATTCAAACTAATAACATAACCTGCAGATTTGCAGTTTTATAATACTAGAAGGAATGAAAAAAAACCCCTTGCCAATCCCCTGACACTGATTCATCAAATAAATTAACTGTGTTCATCAGTTAACTCTCACTGGTCAAATAGGGTTAAAATTCTTGGATCTAATTCACATTGCTAATTTCACAAAGGGAAAGAAATGCACACTGGGATAGCAGGAGCCAGATGCCCTATTTTGCCATAACTGACTGAACCTTGGGAGCTGCTGGTTTATTCTTGTAATATTTCTTTTAATAAAAAAGTGCCTGATTAAAATACCCTTTTAGAAAACATTAATTCAGGAGCTCAAAAAAAATTCAAATGAACTCAAATAGATTTTCTCTTGTACGTTAGCGTTGCATTTAGGATAATGGATAGGGAGAAGGATGGATTCTGTAGATATAAATCAATAGGCGAGGGGGGTTGATGAAACTGCAACCTGTGAGAGTGAAGCCCTAGTGGTTTGTGATATCATCAGGAGCCCAAGATTAATTCATTTGACCATCCAGACTTCTGCATTCATTATTTTAACAACATGCACACAGGACCAAGAGACATGCGTTAACCAGCCAGAGCCCTGCAAGAACCCAGTTTAAAGCAAAAATCCCAGCTGTCCTGTTTGTAGCATATGTGACTAGATTATCCTTTTTATTGTTGTAAGAAAACTAAGAGGAAGTGGAGATTACGGAGAGGTGGAAAGAAATGATAGATCTGAGTTAGCCACACCACCGGTCAAACACCAGTCAGGGACCTGGTTCTGCCACTGTTAGAAGGCTCAGTGCCACCTTTGTGAAGATGTGTTAATGATTTCATTAGGATTTCAAGGGAAATGTGATCTGTGGCAGCATGGATAAATGAACAACACTGCCCCAGCCTGCTTTTTGGATGGTTTCTGCCTTTGAATTTTCTCTGCCTGAAAATGAAAGTTTCTGGAAGAGAAGCTTTTGAGGTCACAAGAAAAAAAAAAGGAATTACTAAAAGTCAATCAGGTGCTGCAAACCCCAGATAGTCTTGTGTACTCTCCATTTTCAATGCAGATATCTCACTGCTCATTTTTCTTTCAAGCTCATGACCAAAGTCCAAGCTCCATCTAAGGGCCTCTGAAACCTGTGGAAGGGCCATTGATTTTAATGGCTATTGGATCAGATCCTCATTCTTAGGTATATCCCTATTAATTTCATAAGGCCTGTTTATGTGAATAGATAGGCCCCAATTTGGCCCCATGTCTGTGACTTTTCCAGCCCTGGGAAAAGGCAGAAATCCCTGTCATGTGCTGCTGTGCGGTCTATCCTATCCAGCTGGAGTTAAGTGTACCTCATTACTCAGGGAAATTTGGATTTGGACGATTCTTCACTGATAAACAACATATTGCCATAATTAGCCAGTGTGGACTGGGAATCCTGGAAATGGAGTCTGTCCAATCTGTCAGTTTAGGAACATATTGTTTAATTTACACAGTGCAGCACATTGTGCAACCTGAGAAGGGTCCCCAGCCTGGCCAGAGCAGGGCTTTCTGCTCCATCCAGTTGATGAAAACAGCTCTCAGGTTCAGACAGTAATTCTGACACTCTCCTCTTTCCTCTTGGCCTCCATGTCTAGGTTGAAAGTGAACATGCGTGGCTGAAAGACACCATGAACAGTTCCCATGCAACCATGACCAAGTTGCTTTTCACAGATAAGCCCTGAGGTTCCCCATTTTCCAGCAGAAAAGTCTTCCAGAATGGGAGACCTTGTGCAAGAAGCATTGCAAGAGGGAACAGCACAGCCCAGATGATTGTATTTTAGTGCCAGATTTAACACTCAAGACCCCATGCTGCTGTACCCAGCCAGACAGACTGGACAAGAGCATGGAGTCCAAAATCTGCTCCACAGAGTGCTGATGATTTTGGTTACAAATTATCCCAGAGCCATGAAAAGGCTACAGAAATGCATAGCATATATTTCTTAATACAAGCATACACTATTTAATTTCCACTCTGACTTACCAGCCTCATCAAGCATCACATTTTGCCTCCTGTTCTCCAGGCCAGATTCTTCTTCAGCTATCAGACTTCCCTTTTGTCATCCTACTTGTCTTCTAATCAAAGAAAACCACTCTGACTTTTAAATGAGACTCATTTTCATATTGTCCATATACACATACAGTTAAGAAATTACAGTGACAGTGATAAAAAATGTTAATTTTTCTTTCCAGATGCTTGTAAAACAGCCTTAACATATGTCCGCTGTTTAATTAACAGAGCAGCAGCATGGTGGAGAGAAGCCAAACAAATCATTTAAAGAAGCCTTCTCCCTCCCTTGATTTGAATCCCAAAACACATCCATCATGCGCATTTCTGAAAGTGTAAAAGATTTAATTTTCTGAACTTTCAGCAAACATCATAAAACAAGTCAAAGAGAAACCTGGAGTCAGGAGTGATCACCTTTGAAAGAGTTCAGCTGCAGAACTGGTACAAGGAATTCATTTCGTTAAGTGACTAAAAACTCCAGTGCTTTTTTTTTCCTTTTACATTAGCTTTTATTGTCATCTCCTGCTGGGTGGCCAAAAGGGGCCATTTTGCTGCTCAGGTTCTAGTCCTGAGCTGCCTCCTTGCCCAGATTGATGAGGATGTAATTCCTTCCTACAAAGAGAGCCAAGATGAAGCCGGTTGTCTCACACCCTCCCAGCCCCAATTCCGGTACTATTTGTGCACTGCAGAATTTCAGGAGTATCTGTCCTTACCTTTCAGGAGGTGCAAACCTGCTGCTACCCCAGCTTATACATAGGGGTCTGAGACTCTTTCGTATTTTCAGCACACACATTTTAGCTAATTTCACTTCCAAAACCCAGTTGTGCACACCCCTCAGCCCAAGCTCTGAAGCGGGAGAAATGAGGATGGTGGAGAAATGAGGATGGTGGAGAAATGAGGATGGTGGAGAAACGAGGATGGAAGAAATGAGACCTTGGTGAAAGTCTCTCTTTTGCAAGCTGGGGCAGATGTAACCAAAAGATGCCAGCCCATCACACAGGTGATAGCCCAAGCTCCATTCTTCTAAGTGCAGCATTTAGGGCTTGAGGCTGAGATGGAGCCAGGCTTGCTGCAAGAGCTGGTCTCTGAGATCACATATGCTCGCAGTGCTTGTCTTTGTCCCCTCACACATACAAGGCCATAGGGACAAGGTGAACTTAAAACTATCACTTGCAAAATTGGCATAGAGCTTGTGTCTCTGAAGCAAAAGCAGACTTCACAGCAAGGACCTGCCTTGCCTCCAAAAGCACATAGAGAGGTTCATCCCAACACTATGCTCTGCTTGACTGGGATGACTAAGTGGTCTAAGGGTGCAAAAAGCTCTTCTTATCATGTGCAGGGGTTATCAGCAAGCAGCAACTTGTAAGTAGAAGGGATCAAATCCCACATGGGGATTACTCTGAGATTCATGGGGAGGAGGAGATGCCACCACAGCCATCAACTGATTCTGGCATATTAAGACACACAGAAAGCCAGCACTGCCCACCCCTCACAGTCAGAAATGATGCTCTTGGCCCCCATCCTCTGCAAAGCTAATGACTCCTCCTGAGGGACCAATATAGGTTGTGTTTCATCAACCTGACAGAGGATCCTCTGTTCCCAAAGAGACACATGGTATAAAAGATAAAGCAGCACAGTTTCGACTGGGGAAATACACCCTTTCCTCTGTGAAAAGGAAGAGATTTGTCAAAGGTGATGCTGCATTTTATTACTGTATTAAATGGAAGAGCACATTAAAAGGCTTCTGCTAAATATTAACCAGGAAGAGGAAAGACGGGGATAACATTTTCCTTCTACACCTTTTGTAGGGAACACTCAGTCATAAAGCAGCTCAGAAATTAATCTGCTGATAGATTAGAGACTGTGAGTGTTAATTGACCCTTTGATCTCCCAGTTGTTATTTTGGGTCTTGCAGAGAGGGATATTAATGAATCTGAAGGTATTAAATGAATTCCTCACTTGCTGTGGCAGCATTTGGCTCCCAGCAGAGAGCACCCCTTTGGGCTGGCCATGCTCTGGCTCATCCTATCAAAGGGGCAAAGGCACAGGGCAGGCTTTAACCTGGCTGTAGTTACTGGAAAGTCTGCATGCTCTACATGGCTAAAGGGAGATGAAAAATCCCCAGCTTGAAGCACAGAGCATTTCACAGACTCCTGGATCAGCACCACTGCTAATCCCAGCACAGCTCATCAGAGTGGATCTGTTCATCACCTTTCTCCTTTCAGAGCCCCTCAGGGGAGTGACACAGACTCAGCCGCATCTCCCAGGTATGCTCATCCCTAGCACAGCTCTGCAGTCTTCAAGAGGGTTATGCCCAGTGTTCCCTTTGCCTTGTTTTCAACACAGAATCCCAGAGGCCCTTCTCCAAACTGTGAGACCACTGGACCATGGGCAGGTCATTGCCTGATGCCAAAGGCTGAGTTACCAAACCCATGCAAAGGTCAGAATCAGGCTTGTCCACATCATGGCCCTACGTGTTCCTCGGATCGTGATCAGACAGGAGCTGTCCCAGGCATGCAGAGGTTCATGGACCACCTTGGATGAAGTTTCTTCTCAATCTGAAAGCTGGAGGTAAATATTTGGAAGACAAATCTTAAGCAGTGAGTCAATTAATAGAGCAGGGACTTCCTCCAGAAGCCTGGCCAGCTCTTCCCATTAAAAAGCTAGTCTTTGGCTAGCTCTCCAAAGGAGGCTCAGTGACTGTGTACATTAAAAATGCTATCACCATTATGGTCTGTTCACTAAAGGTACAAGAGCATGACAAATATATGTAATTTGCAAATTGGCTGGTCTTTTGCAATAATTTAGAGCCACTAGTTAGAGGCAATAGAAATCTAACAATTACTGATGTTTAAGGTTTGCATTGTTGCTCTGTGAATATTTCATGCATAAATGAACTTCCCCTAGACCAACTGCTGTTTCTGATGAGGCGCTCTGAGGCTTTATTGCCAAATACACAGCAGGGCTCCCCCAATGAGCCACATAAGGGATGATGCATCGCCTTCACAGGCTTAAATAATGCAGGGTAGCTGTGTTTTGTACAGCGGTGGTACACTTTATTTACATATCAAGTGAGTGGCCAGACTGAATATGAAGAAATATGTGAAGGAAAGGACAGAGCACTTTAAATATTTCATACTAGCAAGCACCCTGCAGGAACAACCTGGGCAAACTGAGATGTGAGCGAGACTTCCTGGATTCTGTCTGTGCATGGGTCTCTCTGACAAAATCTCTTGCAAAACAGAGGAAATTTATGTCTTTTCCCATTCTCGTGAACTTCAGCACTATTGAAAACAAAGGCACAATCTGCCAATGGGAGATTCACTTTCCAAGTGCCATTTGTTTGGGAAGAGAACCAAACCCACCCTTAAAAATTCATCCTGTTCCTTGCTAGGGCTGCTGGGAGATGTAGTTTTGCTCTCCATTGCTCCAAAGGGAGCCGCAGGGGATTTCTGCTTGCAGGGAGGTCACCCGCAAAGCCTCATCAGCCTGTAGGGCTGCAAGGAGGCCCAGACCCACAGAAAAAGCATCACCCAAATTGCAGAACTATTGCGAGAGCTGATGACTCCTCCTGTGTGAACCAGTCTGGGTTGGTAGAAGGAGAGAACAGTACATGAAAGCAAGAGATAGTTGTTTCTTATGTAAAATGAGGCTTGCATATCATCATCTATATGGGACTGGACCCCAGGGTGTGGATCCTCTGCCCTGATCAGGTGATCCAAGTGTTCAGACTTGACCAACTCTTTAAATTCTCCTTCCTCATTCATGAAAGCCCCTCAGATCCCAGCCCATTGTGGCCATGCACTGGTGAAGCCTGGGAGTGCTGGCTGTCGTTATTGTCCCCCCATTGCAAACGGTTCCAGTCAAGGGACATGGCATGGTTATTAAATTGTTTTGGATATTGAACTGTTTGAAGCTGCAGCCTGCTCACCCCTCAGAAAAAATGCCATAGGCACTGATTCCTCACCTGCTTTTCTGCAGGCCGCTGAGGACGTGCCTGCCAGCAGCACCCCACAGCCTCCTGCTCTGCCCAGAGCCTGTGTGAGAGCATGCAGCATTTCCCTTGCATTATGCCTCATTCAAAGAAGAGCTGATGTGCACCAGTCCTTTTTTGTACAAACCTATTAAAATTCCAATGCAAATGACTGCCTTCATAATCTGAGCTTCATTGAGAAACACAGTTTCCTGCTTTCCCCAGTAATGAAATTATTGGTTGTGCAGATGCTCCATTTCTAAGCTAATTCAATCTCTGACTAGTTGTTTTAAGGCTCTGTGTGTGCGGGCAGGGGTGTGCAGGTCTGTGTGTGTGCACACAGATGAACATAGGTTCACAGCATGTTCCCCAGCACACAGGTCTGTAAGCTATTTAGCTGGGTAGCCAATTATAATTATAAATGCAAGGGGAATACGCACAGTATATTCTATAGACACGATTAAAAATACACTGGGAAAGCTAAAAGCAGCTTAGTCGCCAGAAACTAATACACTACAGGGGCAAGTTGTGGAAATGCCTGATTATTCTCTTTTGCTCACTCTATCCCTGGGGGATCTTCCTGAACTGTTACTTTAACTGCTCAACTTGCCTTTTCCACTGTGATAGTCAGCAGATGAAGCCCTTCACATTTAAGTGTAATAGTGCCAGAGAGACCAACTGCTCCTAAGAGTTACGACCTATAAATGTCGCTTCTGTGTCAGAATGAGAATGCGCCACTGAAGATGCTGAAGTCTGCAGAGGGTTTGCTTGACAATTCATGCAGGCCATTAAACTTACTCCTCCCCTCATCCCCCAAGCGGTGTGTACGCTGGGATTTCTTGCTTGCTTTCACAGCTTCCCAAGTAGTTCTTCCTGAAGCTGGCAGCAACCAAGCAATCTATTCCTGGGACAGAGTGTGCGGCACAGCACTTGTTCGAGCTGCTTTTCTTCTCACCTGTCATGGCAAATTAGAGCTCCAGGGCAGACTGACTGTGGATATCTTTACCCAGAGCAGAGGGGAAATGGAGACAGACACTGGGTGATGAGGCAAGAATTCCTGTAAGCTGGATGTAATTCAGACCCCATCCCTGCCGACTGCCAGGTACTGGATGTACGGATCATTCCCTTTGCACAGGAATCTCACAGCCTTCTCCACCCACTGCTGTCCTTCACTGGAGGTGGATTGGGGGTTCTGGTCCCAAAAATTACTTATGTTGCTCCATGGAACTCAGCTGTTTGTGGCCAACTTCATAACCATGTTAGAGGCACTTTGGTCCACCTTGGTCAGGAGGACACGATTACTTCTCAGCCTGAAGGCTACAGCAAGAATAACAATAGCTGAGCTTGAGGCTTTACTCTTGGCTCATAAACTGCTTCTGGCCTTGGCTGAAAGACCAATTCACCACTTTCATAATCACGTATGAGAAGAAAGGCAGGTATTTACACCACATTAATGTGTATCCCATCATCCATGTTTAATCAGGTACAAGATAGAGACATCTAGTATCTACCTATTTGAGTTATATCTTAGGCCCTTTCAACTTGCTCACTAGGCATGCATGGGAGCCTTGGGAAGTGCTGGTCCCCAGGGCAGGTGCAGATACATCATGGTGTGCTTGCGCAGTGCATGAGTGGTGCAGGACAAAGACAACACAGTGACACATACCTGCTACGTTCCTGCCCCTTTTCCTTCTAAGAAAAAATAATTGATGTTTTGGAGACCTTGGAAAGGGAGGAAGAGCACCTCTCTGGGAGGAAGGATGGTGCAGAAAAGCCCAGGGCTTGGTGATGACAGATCAACCCCCATGGGGATAGCAGGGCAGAAAGGAGAAGCCATGGGCAGCAGAAGGGATGAGGTAGGGGGGAAAAACAAGCTCTCGCTGCGGGGCAGACCTGTGCAGGGTTGTACAGAAAAGGCTGGACCGTGTCAATGGGGCAGCTGGAGGGGGGTGACAGACCCCTGTGGTGGATGGGAGCAGATCATGTAGGCAGATGCTTTCTGCATAGGTAAAAAGAGTAGGATGGAAGAGTCCTGTGAGACTGATGGACAGGGCTAGCTCTGCTTGGGGTGTTATTATGCTTCATGTTTGAAATCTGGAGGAATGAGGCTATGAGAGCCCCAGCCTGCAGAAAGGCAGATGCTGCCACTCAAGAGCTTCTCCATACCTAACCATCCATCCTGGCTCTCCTCCCTGGGGTGCTCTGGGACTCCCACAGCAGTGGCTCTCCCCTTCACAGTCACCCCAGCTCATCGTCAGCCTCTCGCAGGCCCATCCCCTCCACAGTGGCTGGTCCCAGCAGTGCGCAGGGATGAGGCAGCAGCTGATTTTGCAGCCACTTGACTGGAGATGCTGGTTGAAGTGGGACCGAGGCGGGGAGGGGGAAGAGCTGAGGATCCTTTTGAGACCACCACCTGGGACTGGCAGCACTTCCACTAATGCACAGTGAGCAGCTAAATCATACATTATTGATTTGTCAGACATATTTGCATATAAATAAGCATGATCATTCATACAAACCTTAATGTTGTTGTTCTCCCTTTAGTGTTGTGATCACAGATGAATGACTCTAGTTAGACACAATTCAGGAAAGCTTGTACCACTGCAGCGAAGTAAGCTGCTGATTTAAAACTACATTTATTGGAGCATGTAAATGTGACAGTCTATTGGTGAATTTGGGGATAATTAGTCTAAAAGACAAGATAAATGAATCCTGAAAGTGGTATTGTGATGAAGAAATGATCCCTCCATGCTAGTAACGCTTTGATGCCAGAAATATTGTGAATGATAATTAACTGGGGAACACAGAGGAATTATATTTCAATTGTGTTTTCAAAAGGACTTAGAATTTCACAGACAAATTGATTGGGTTCTCCCCCTCCCCCAGCCCTACGATTATGAAAGATTGTCTAATTTACAACATGAACTATGAAGCATGAGACAAATCGCTGCTTGCTTTTATACATCTTGTTTGTACATCTCTCCCTGGTAGATATCTGCTTATTGTTCTTAAGCAAACCAAGATATGTATTTTTCAATTAGTCTTTCCCCAGGCCTAATCTAGACAGATCTGCAGGCCAGCACAACACACTGACCCATGAAAATTATATCTGCTGTATTAATTCATTAAGCATTGCAGGATCAAGCTGTAAGATCCCACTCCCTGATAGCATCAGCAGCGTGAGCCGGGTTAGTCTGCATCCCTTCCCTGAAAAGAAAATATTATAGATTGTGCAATGCAGGGGAAACATTGCTTGCTAACACTTCATTTTAATTGTCCTAAATTAGAGCTGAAGACTTACAAAACTGTGCATGACAGCCAATGAATACCAAATGAATTCATTAGGATCAACGCTGTTACAATGAATAACTAACAAATCCATAACAATGTCTATATCCTTCATGCCTCTGCTGTTGGCTGCAGCAGGGAACCCTGGAGAGAACCATCCTGTCCCTGGGCTCGCTGAACCCCGTGCATGCCCTGATTGCAGCTCTCAATGAAGCTGGGTGTCGTCTCATTGCTCAGGGTCATGGGAACAGTGCAGGAGGAAGGGAAGGAGGATCAAGCAGGACACTGCAGGTGAATTGCAGAAGCAGGGCACAACCACAGGCTGCTGAGCTTTGGAAGGTGCTGCCTGGACACCATGGGACAAGAGATGAAGCTTGAGCCAACTTCTGCTGCTTGGTCATGGTTCCCAGCATTGCTGCCTGTGAGTCCTGCCTTCCTGCCGGCATTGCCAGGCCTGAGATGGGCTAAAAGCGCCCAGTGTCACCTGGAACTGATGCATCCAGCTCCGTACAGGCACCCTGAGCCTTTCCAGAGGCTGCAAGTGTCCCATAATGTTTTGGATGGGTTTGGTTTTCTGTCTGTGCTATGGGACAAGGACTCTGTGGTGAACATAGGAAGGTGTTAAAGGAGGGAAAAAAGAAGATGAGCAGCTTTATGTGCACGGAGTTTGAACCTTGTATTCCTCTGGTGGGAGTCACCATGACTCATAGAAGATTCAATGAGTTGGGACTGCAAGAGAAGGGAGAAAAGGGGGATTTTATGACTATGGAGAGGGTTTATGCAGTGTCCTCTTTAGTGAAGGAGCTTAAATTTTTGGGGTGGATATTGAGTGAAAGCAAATACGAAAGACAATGACTCAGCTCAGCTGCCTCTGAAAGCACTGCAGCTATGTTGAGCCTCAGGGCAGGAAGGCGTGAAGACCACCCGGCCAGAGAGCATCTCAGGGCACTGCAGCTGATACCAAACCATCACCAGGTTTCTACCAACAGGGAGGAGAAAAACTCAGTAGCATAGAGTTTCTGCCAAATGGATGTTCAAAGAAACACAGAGAATACCTGGGGAATGTTCCATTCAGCATCACTACGCCAATGCTCTTAGTTTCCAAGTGTTGCCAAAAACCTACTCCCCTGATCAAGGCTCATGTATGTTTTTGTTTAGAAGGACGAGGGAATATTTCTGAGTTGAGAAAAGATTTCTAAGGAGCCCAGGAACTTGCACAAGGCCTCAAGCTAATGGCATTTTTCTCTTTTCAAAGAGATGTCCTACTGCATGGGGAACCTGCCCCAGCATGAGGCAGGAGGGTCCCTCAGCTTCACTGCTCCTTTGTGGCTGGGGCAGCTTTACAGTGGTGGGTAATGAAGCCTGGCAGGAGAGCTCTTGTTCTCGCCTCCAGCTTTCTGCCCCACTCCCTCAATAATGCTTACTAAAGGGAACATGTTTCTAATCCTACCTTCAACATCCTTTCATCAGTGCTTCCCATGGAGACACCAGAATTTGCAGTGAAGCTGCAGAGACAGGGTGTAAAGTGCTTTCTTTGAAGTGCAGCAGGGTAGACACCAAGGGGCAATTGTTTCTTAGCTTCGCTGCAGCAAAGCTGTCTGAGCCAGCGCTTCTTGGTCAATGTCTCCAAGTCATGTAGAGGTCTTGGAACAAAAAGCAGGGGTTTTGTGTGGAAAGTTGTCTGGCTTTGGGAGGAAAAGGCTATGGGAGCCCTGAGGAAGGAGTGCAGGAAAAGACAAAGGCAGCTGAGAAAATGGAGGGTCATGAGGTAATTTTCCTCTCCAGTCTGGATTCAGGAGCAGGGCCCTGCCCCTGCTGATGGGCTTTTGGGAAATGGAAAAAGAAAGTAAAAGCCAAGCGCGTGTGGTGAGAGTCTCTGTGGTGTGCAGCCTCCGCCTCTGACCAGGCTGTTTGCAAACTCTCTCTATGCTTATCATCATGTAATTGAAATAATGTGTATTGACAGAGACTTGAAAACAACTGCTCAATTTTCCTGAAAATTCAATTAAACTTCGTTTATTCTGAGGATCGATCCAATTAAAAGGGGGGAAATTTCAGATGGTCCGAGACTCACAATCCATCTTAACACACTGTGTCTATCACTGTGATGTAATAATTCCCCCAATCAATGCTTTAAAAGCATTTAGCAGTCCTGATAATGAACTTTTGTCAAAATAGCCTTACAAAGCAATAAATGAGAGCAGATTAATATGTAGTCATAAAGCTATGAATGCTTTAACGCTTTGGAAGGGTTGCTTCATAGGTTAGATTTCTTTCTTTATTTCCTCATCATAATGTCTCTCTGATACTATTGCCCAAGATTTTGGTAGACAAGAAGAACCTGGGCTTCTGGGATGAGTTCCTTGTTAGGAGAGGAGTAGATGGATACGAACTGAAGGATATCATATCCCGGCCTGGATATTGGCATTACAGGCAATTCCTATGGCTACCACGAGTGAAAGCAAAGTAGCTGCAGCTAAACGTGTTGTTGTAGCGCTGATTTCAGATCCGGAACAAAGCTATCTCTGTTCAAAGTTCCAGCAAGGCAGATGCCCACTCACTGAACTCTCCCCATTAGACTGCCTTAGGGCTATCATAAATGTATGAAAGTCCTCTCAGCTGCTGTGGATTGAGAAACATGCCCCATTCTGACACTGCTGGGGGTTGTGCAATGGCTTTGAATTGTGGCACTTCTGTAGGAAATGCCCAGTTTAAATGTTTGTCTTCCCTGTTACTGATTAAAGATATTAAATCATCTTCCTAATATCATCAGGGCTTCAGGCTGACAGCAAGCAACTCCCATCCTACTTTATAACATCTGTGGATACAGTGCATTTCTATTGTCAGCTAGAGATGGCTCTAGAATAGTGTTCTGCTTCTCTCACATAGCCATGGTCAGAAGTTACCCATCTCCCCTTTGCATTCTCCTGTTGCTTTGCACAACAAGGAGATTTTTTCTAAAATGCCTGGTACTCACTAAAGAATCAAACTTAGCAGAGACCCAGCTTAGAAACAGGCACCTGAGAGGGTACATTGCTGCCCAAGACAGGAGCAGGGAAAGAGCTTCTGCTCCAAAAGGGTTCATGATCCTCTGGTTCGGAAATGCAGATTTCCATTTTAAGGTGAACTTTAAAGTGCTCCAGCTAAAACTTCCTCGTGGTAAAGTCTAGTAGAGAAAAGTCTAGTGCAAGACCCCACTGCTGGAGATGGGATGGTGGCTTCAGACAAAGGTTTTATTCTTTTCACGTGCCATGAGAAGTTGCTCGTGGTGTGTGCATGTGGTGGCAGAGCACACCACCTCACAGCACACAGGCAGGAAGCAGCTTTGCCCAGTCCTCCTCAGGCTCTTTTAGCACGTCACTAATGCACCAGGCAAGGTGCCAGCTTCTGGAAGGGAACCCATATGTTGCAGAGCTTCTGCTGCAGCGATGCTTTCACCATCCCGGGGTTCAGTGTCCCTCTGGAGTTGCAAGTGCCGTGAGCTACAGTGGAGCCTGGGTCCCCAGATCCTCACCAGACCTTTTGAGTGTGAGGAAAGCCTTAAATTCACATATCTAAGAGAAACTGATCTGGTTTCCATGGGTGCTGTGGCCACTCTCTTTGCACTGCAAAGGCAATTCTTCAGCTCCACAAAAACATGCCTGTCTCTGCAGTAGAGCACAGCAGACACCAAATACAGGGAGAAAAACCATTGCACTGTGTGGGAGCTGCAGGGAGAGCAGAGCCCACATCCATCTCCCTGATGCTGCCAGCCAAAGAGGTTTCACACTATTATCTTAATCCTTGTGACTTGCTAGTTCCTGAAAACTGGATATACATCGAATCTACACGGCTGATTTACAGACATTTTGTCAGGGCTCAATAAATGTAAAGCACAGCAGCACCGCATGAAAAATGTTATCTGCAAAAACCCTTTTAGCTCAGCAGAGGCGGTGGAAAGTGGCGGCTTTCCCTTTTTACAAACTTCCACTGGAAACATTTCATTTGCATATGATATTAATTGCAGAAGAAACAGGCATGCTCCTCGCCATCTAATCCACACGGTCTTGTCTGTGATGTTTTCCTGCAAGGGGAGGGAAGCCGGGATGAATAGTGTGAATGCAGCACGTTCCCCTCCCTCAGCAATCTGCAAAGGAGGTGACCTGTTCAAATGCTTGCTTTCCGAAATGATATGATGCTAATTGCATCCAGTGAGCTGCTTTTTGACTCACTTTAGATGGCAGCATCAGAGAAATGGGTGCCTTTTCCTCAGCATGACCTAGAGTCACACAGATACTTTCCAGAGCAGCTCCCAAGTACATGCCCAAAATTAATGTGGAGAAATCATAAAACCAGACAGTATCATGGGGTAGACACATGGCCTGTTGACCTGGATGGATCTGAAAAAAAAATAGCTATGCTCCTGCTGTGCACAGGATTGGCATTAATGAGTTACATTATTTATGAGTGCAGAATCCAGCTCTGGGGCCCCCAACGCGAGAGGGACGTGGAGCTGTTGGAGCGAGTGCAGAGGAGGCCATGGAGATGCTGCAGGGCTGGAGCAGCTCTGCTCTGGAGCCAGGCTGAGAGAGCGGGGCTGGGGCA
>JANRGW010003895.1:0-10827 GCA_024733675.1 Psilopsiagon aymara | reverse complement strand
AGGCACTGGAGCTGCTCTCACATCTCCCCTTAAGGAGCCTTCCCTTCTCCAGGCTGCCCCAGCCCCGCTCCCTCAGCCTGGCTCCAGAGCAGAGAGTTTCAGCACAGGGAAGAAGTAAACACTGTCAGAATGTCTGAAGTTTGGGACAAAACACCCAAATATTTGGTTTCTGATCCAAACACTAAATCCTTCTTCCTGCCACACCTGCAGTTGTCTTCCCAGAAAGCAGCAATAAGGCAAGCGAAGGGCAGCTGGGAAGGACAGGGCTGCACTTGGGGTTCTCCAGGGGTGCAGTCACACCACGGAGCACATGTGCATGCCTTGCACGAGGGCTTGTGCATGGACCGAGTGCCTGAGGCTGCAGACAGGCAGCCGAGATGCACATCACCAGTTACCTGCTTCCATGTCTGCTGCTTTCTCTTGCTCCCAGCCCGAGCTGCAGAGCTTTATTTAAGCACTTCTCCACTCTCCCCTTCTCTTCTTTTTTATCGCACAATAAAAAGAAGCTGTTATTTGCAATTTGTCTCACACTGCACTCATTCACACACCCAGCACTTGCAGGGCTGGCAAGCAGAGACTTGAATACTGAGGGGGAAAAACGGCCTCGAAGTTCAGAGGTGCTTAGGAGCAAAGGAACCTGGAAATAGGAGCTGCTACAGCCAAGGTCCTGCTGCAAACCAATTGGTTCTCATCAGCTCCTGTTTGCTTGCCTGCATGGTCTCAGCTTATTGCACAAATACCCCTTCCTGCTGCCCAGCTTCTCTGTGCTTTTCTCCTGCTTGAGGGCTGCCATAGGCTGTGAGGAGCCTTTAGTTCTCTGCTTCCAAAAGGCTCTCTTAGGGCCAGTTGAGCCTTGCACACCCAGGCCCAGACTCAGAGCCTGACACTAACAGGATTAATGACCAGAGACCCACAGCAGCTCCATTACGGTTTGGGAATTGAATGCATCTTGGAGCAGCCAGGGTGTAATTTGGTCCCTTTGTTACAACAACATCTATAAAAAGCAGTGTAAAGCCAGCCCGTTCATGGGGCCCCGCAGACAGACGAGAAGGATGGTCCCTGTCCTGGGTGGCATTTGTTTTCATTAGGTGGGTGGAAGAGACCTGATGGAACCAGTGACTGTGATCCTCGAGTAACCTTGTTGGCTCTGGGAAAGGCAGATGCTTTCAAACCAGCTCAAAGAGAAATGAACGCCAATGAGCTCAAACTTCCACATCCCTCAGCTTCTTGGTGGGGGCTCTCAAATGCTGCTCTTCCACCATAGAGGAGCGTGTCCCTGCTTCCAGCCCGGCCTCTCCTCTTGCTCGGTCAGCTTTGCTAAAGCTTCTCCACTCGCCCTCCAAATCATCTTGGCACTAAAGTCATCCAGGGCGGTTTAATGACTTCTAGAACCAGGCTAAGCAGCACAAGGCCCTTTTGCCTCCTAATTAGAAGCCCTCTTTCCTAAGACTTTTGGGGTCACAGCTCCCATCCCCATGTCTAATTATGCCTCTAGGCTCAAGACTCTGTGAGAAGCTCAGCTTATCCACCCGTGTGTGCTTCACCCTCTCCTCTCCTGGCATCTCCGGCCACCTCCATCCTCTCTCCACAGGAAAACTACTGAGAAACTTTCCCTCTGCCTCATTTGTTGGCTCTGGGCTCTGCTCCCTGTAAATGCAGATGCTCCTTTGGCTCCAGCTCTCTTGGGACCCATTGTCTTAATGATGGACACCAGCATTAACAGGAGCAGCCCTAGGCTACCCCAGAGACACTCCTTCCCCACATTACACATAGGAAAGGTGCCTCCTCGCTGCCTCTGCTGCCTCATCCCTCTGATGCCAGAGATTTCGTTGATAAGCTCCTTGTTTCTCAGGCACAGAGCACAGAACTATTTCTCTTGTGCTGAGCAGACAAGATGTTGAAATGTTTTCTCCTGTGATAACTGAAAGGGGAAGAAAACCTGCCTGCGACTGTTGTCAAGTCGAGGGATCTCTTTGTAGTGCACTGAATCATTTCATCCCCGATGTTAATTTCAAAGCAAACAAACAGAGCTGAATGCATTTGATAGCAGAATTATTTCCAGTACATTTGAGGTTTTGTTGTTCTGGGTTGTAAAACACCACTGCATGGCACAACTGGGGGGGGAGTGGTGGCAGCCCTGGGTTGGTTGCACCCCTTTATACCCCACTGCATCCAGTCCTGTGCTGGGGGAGCAGAGGATGCTGCTGCTCCTGGAAGCATCCCCAGAGCATCCCTGATTCTGCAGGCACAGCAAGGAAGGCTCATTGCCACAGCAGATCAAGAGTTAAAAACCACTCTTGAGAAAAGGAAGCTGCAGAACATCAGCCCCGTTCCACCTCAAAAGAGCAAAAATGAATTGGAAAAGGGCAAAGTGCGTGAAAAGGCTGAATTGTAATAAAAGCGGCGTTTAAAAGTGCCACCGAGAATTAATCATGCTTTCCTTCAGAGCTTCCCTTTGTGGGTTATTCCTGGGAATCTGTGGATGGGAACACGAACAAGGAATTGGTTTTATTTTGCGTGTAAACTAGATCAGGGGTGTAATTGCCCTGGTTTATAGGCAGGCAGCTTGGGTCGCCAGCATGCTGCAAGGAGCAGAGCCCTGCATCCCCCTGGCTCTGTGGCTTTCGGAGGGGGCAAGTGCTCCTGGTGGCCAGTTTTGCCTCACCTCCAGGCTGGCAGCCCCAGGAGCTCACTGCAGGGGTGATGGAGATGTTTCAGTAGCAGTGGGTCAAGGCAAGAATTGAGCTGGTGCTGGGAGAGCAGGGGGTGCCTGTGGTGTGAGCCCAGCACCGCAGGGACCGGGCTGCCCTCCAGCATGGCTAAGTGCCTGAAGTTGGGAGCGCTTCTCCTCCTCCCAGAGCCAAAGACTGGCATTAATGCTTCCCAGCAAGAGGCAAAGTGCTCCGTCTGCTTGGCCTGTCACTGCCCAGAGGAGCAGTGGGCATAGAGGGACCCACGGAGCCCAGGGCAGGGAGGGGCAAAGAGCAGAGATGTTTTCCTCCCCATCACCTCATCCCACCTCTTCCCTGCTACCTGGGTTATCCATGACACCCACCAGCCACTCACTCCTGAGTGGAAATGAGTTGCAAAGGAAGGATGGGGAGGACCAGCACCAGTGGGTGCTTTGTCATCAGCTCCTGCTCGCAGCAAGCCCAAGGAGCAACACCTTCTCAGACACACCGAATCAATGCTATCCTACATCCCCAAATCTTTAACACCAGGCAGGCAGTTTGTCTTCTCTTATGGCAGCTAAGGAGCCTGGCCAGATTAAATAATCCAGCAGCAGTCACTGCAGGTCACTTCTGTTATATTAATGGTTTTCCTGCCTAGAGCAAAGCAGTGAGGTGAGGAGCCAGGCTTGGACCGACGCCACAGCAGCATCGTTGTCTGCAGGGGAGCCCTTGTCAATGAACATCACAAGCTGGATTCAACTGGTGATGAGACAGCCTGATCCCAGTGTATGCCATGCCCTGACTCCCACCTGGCAGACATCCCACTACGGGATGGGGATATGGCCTCTGTGGGCTGCTCTGTGCTGCCAAGGAGACAACTACCTGAGGCTCTGCTTCAGTCCCCCCATTTAATGAAGTAGTGAATCATTTGGAGCTTTAGGAATCTGTTTGGATGCTTTGGTTGATGGGAGGATTTGAAAGCCCAAGTTTTCCTTAGAAACAGAAAGCGAATTTGAGACAACATGGAAAGCATCATCTGATATATCCAAAAGCCTTTTGTAAGTACTTCCCGGGAATATCAGTACAAAGACTGGCAGAAAGCAGCTTCACAGCTTGGATGTTCGTATTTGATGCTTGCAAACGTTGCATGACAGATTCAGCTGTAAAACACACAACTTGTGCTGGGAGGTAATTCCCACCAGGAAGCACGAATCGCTGCATCCGTGATTCACTCAGGCATCACATCGCCCATTCACAATGTCCTTGGATGCTACAGGAGGATCTGTCCACTTGAAGGAGGATTATTTCTGGGTGGCAAACCACAAGTTAATTTGGGTCTAATCCCTTTCAATGGAACCAATAATTGGAAGGGTAATGACTCTTACAGAGGTCTCTGCTAGGGCACTGGGAGCTTTGAAGGCAGATGAGCCTGATCTCCACTGGCCCAGGGGGACAGTCCCTTACTGGGAGTGGGGATGGCACTAAGACATAGCTATATACACCACAGTGATGGGCCAGGACCCCAAGCAGACACCCCAGAGCTGCAGGTCTCCTCCTGTCACCCCAAGCTCTTCACCACCCACTTTCAGTGAAAGAGAATGAGAATAAACAGCTTTAATCATACAATCCCCACTTCCTATTGCTAATAATATTATCATCATGATATTAAGCCAGTTAATTCTTCCTCTCTATTTATTTGCTTCTGGGTTTGTACTCCATGTTGTAATTTTCAATTTAATTACTTTCAGTGTTTCTGAGGGCAATAGGCCTTGGTTTATCTTCACAGCTAATAGTCCTAATTGTTTACTCTTTCTTCAGCAATATTTCATTAACTTTATGGGCCATCGCAGCATCTCCAGGATTAATTCCCTCATTATTTGAGCCACATTCCCCCTCTTTTGCATCTCTAAGCCTGCTTGACCTTGTTCACCCTCATGCTGTTTCTGCAAGCCCTGAGAAGGATCTGTCCATTGAGGATGGAGCCAAGGCTGGGTAGGCAGCAGAGCTGTGCTTTCCCTTCTGCATCCCGGAAGGGTTTGTACCAGGGATATCCCATGGTGGGAGTGATAGGAAAAGAGGCACGTGCTGAGCAGAGAGGGACTTGACTGCAAGTGATGCTATCAAGGGAAGGGTAACCGCTGAGCCCCGTCTGCTGCTGAGCAAGGGCAAGGAAGCAGAGAGGCTTTGGGTCATGCCTTACACCGATATCAGGTCACAGCAATGAGAGGAGCTTTGTTTCTCAAAGTGCACTTTTGATACATCCAATCAAGCAGGCAATTTAGAAGAGAAAGTGAATCAGGTCCCTCCTGAATACAGATTTTGCCAACAGTGAAGGCAGGCTGTGCTCCAGGGACCGCAGGGCACAGGAAACTTCTGCATCAGTAACTGCGGTCACATTTCTCCTCTTCTTAAGTCTTTCCACAGTTAGTCCTGCTTTTCCAACACCGGTTTGGTGGCTGTTTGCATCTTTAACACGCTGGGGGAACTTTTCCTGCAGCTCCAACAAGGGCAAAAGATCTTCCCTCTAGCAAGGGAGGAAAAAGCTGTTGGGAAACTAAAGCATCACATTGTTATTGAGGTAACTCATGTGATGCAGGGCTCCTCAACCCTCCGCTGGCTCCATGAGTGAGTTCGGATGCTGTGGCTTTTGCAGAGCGGGGCTGTTGCCTCTCAGCACAGCACCATTAGTGCCAGTTAAGCAGAGAGCCTATAGATAGCTTTACTACCCCCAACTCCTGCCTTCAGACCCCATTAATCACACTCCTAATGAGTTTGTGTTCACAGAGGAGATGTTTTTGGCTGCAGAGACGAGTCACAGATTTTATCTCCCATTGATTGTTTCATCCCACTCGGATGATTTGTACCAGGAAATGGCTCTGAAGTTTCAGCTTCAATCATTCTCCAAGATCAGGCTTGGAACATGGAGATGTTCAGTTGGAACAACTGCCATGAACTTGGGCTTCTTCCCCCTCTACATGCCCAGGTTTAGACCCAACCTCCCCTCCAAGTCTGATCCCCCCAGATTTCTAAGGCAGCAGCTCTGGCTCCGCACTCACTGGTGTCAGAAGGGAGGAAGGTAGCACTGAGATATGGCTTCATGCTTAGCAGGCAGCAAAGTGAAGGCAAAACCCACATCAGGGCAAAGATGGCTTTAATTTCTTATGGCGATCAAGCTGGTTTGGATAAATGGCTTTGAGGAACAGCGAGAGAAGGACAGTGAGCCTAAAGCTCCTCAGCTTTTACACAGTGGTCTTGGTGGCTCTCAGCAATCACTGGCACGCAAAGTGCATGGGGGGTAGACAAACACCTGTACATGCAAGACTTGGAGATACACACCTGAAGGACAAATCAGCCAAATATATCTGCAAATTCCCTATTATCTCTCTTTCCTTTGGCTATTTTTCATCTTCCATGGACTGCTTCCCCATCCCCAATCACAGTGTCACTTCCACATCCCTGAGAGCCACTTTGAGCCAATTTATGGATGCATCATCTCTTAAATGTTATTGGTTTTGTCTTCCAGATAGCACAGAGGAAAACCATTCCCTAAACTCCAGAGAAAGGTGGACAGAGCAACGAGATGTAACACCAGAACCTTCTGAAAGAGTGGTGGCATTTCTCTAACCCCGTATTGACTTTGGCTTCCAGAATCAATTTTCTTTATTAGCTGATGAATCTCCTCAAAAGACTTTCTGTACCAAATCTGGATAAATTATTTAAGCCGTAAATTCTTTCCACTTTAGTGCTGTTACGGCGCAGTGATTTCATGGGGAAGAGCAATAGCGTGGGGTTTATAGGGACAAGGTCACTGTCAGTAGAACATGAGGGCAGGTTTGCTAATAAGTGACTGCACAGCTCTGTAAAACCAGAAGTGATTAATAAAAAAAAAGAGGTTTTTGACAAAAATTGGGATTGGCGGCAAATATGTAGGAGGCTACAGTGCTGATTTATCATAGAACCAGAGTGATTTGGGTTGGAAGGGACCTTAAAGCTCACCCAGTCCCAACCCCGTGCCACAGGCAGGGACACCTTCCAGGTCTGCAGGCGGGAGGACGGGCTCCCCCTGGCTCTGGGGACAGTGATGCCCTTTTGCTTATCCTCACCCCAAAATCAAGGTGCTGGCACAACGTAGGTCAGAAGGACCCCACTCCTCATCCTGCCTGCCTCTATGGTCTGCTGCCCATGTCTGCTTTGCTTTTCAAATTGGGCTTCACACACTTGTCAGGGGTCAGGGAGCTTCAAGGCCAAAGCTAACCACAGAGCAAGAAGTGATTCTGCCTCCAAGAATAATGCTGGCTCACGAGGTCAGAGAATTCAAACATATTTATAGCCAGGAAAAGAAAATGATTGTGTTAAACGGCGGCTGAAGTACGCAGCAGCCTGGCAAGAACTGCTGGCTGCGGCCATTCGTTATGTTACTGGGAGCACAATTCCACAGCTCAGCATTCTCATCCTGTATCCTTCACTGCAATCCTTCTCCCGAGCCCACTTTGGGGATCAAAAGGCTAATGTATATTTTCTGCAGAACAGAACTGTAAATCAGAGGCTACCCTCAGGTTTAAGAGGCATTCCTGTTGTGCTGGTACAAGAGGCACAGAGCTCAGCAGAGGAACCATGGGGCCACTGTGTGTGCACGCACCTCCCCAGGCTTTATGTAAAGGTGCAAGTTTTCAGACCCATGCTTTAATTAAAGTCCTCCCACCCTCCTGGCTGGAGTGAAACCCTCAATAAAACCAGAGAACAGTTTGGGTTGGAAGACGCTCATTCAGTCCAGCCACCCTGCAATAAGCAGGGACATCTACTACATGGGGTTGCTCAGAGCCCCATCCAGCCTGGCCTTGAACGTTTCCAGGGGTGAGCCATCTACCAGCAATCTGGGCAACCTCTTCCAGTACTTCACTACTCTCATTGTAAAAGTTCCTTCCTTATATCTGGTCTGCATCTACCCTTTTTTAGCTTAAAACCTTCCCCTCCCCTCACAATTCACTTGTGGCAAATTCCTAGTGAGGACCAAGCACAATTAGCACCTTCCTGTGAATTTTTCAAACATGCTCCAAGAACAAAGCAAACACAAAGAAAACATTCGGCCAAATGGTGCCGACGGCTTTGCTGCCTCGGCACAATGCCCAACCCTCCCCATCACCCACTGGGAAAAGCTCCAGCTTTGGCTCCACCACTCACCACATACAGTCCCAGTCCATGGGTCTTCCAGCTTGAGGTTTCCATATGGACAACCAGCAGAACAGCCCAGCAAACAGAGGAAACCTGCAGTGATGGGTTTTAAAGACCTGGGATAACCGTTGCCACCTGCTTCTGTGCTGGCTCCCATCAAGGGGGGGGAGATATCCTCCTGCAAACCTGTGCTGAGCACCTGGGCAACTGGTTCTTCTTCCCAAGCTCCTGGGAGCAGTGGAGCAGCCATGGTGATGTGCATCCAGGTCCTCTTGTCCCCACTGCAGGCACAGGCATTGCCCCAGCAGCTCGGTAGAGCTCATCAGTGCTCCCATCCACCCCAGCAGCAGGGCCTTAGCAGCAAGAGGGGCTGGAGGGATAAATTCAGAGTATGTTCACCTTGTGCTGTGCACTTCAACTCCAATTTATTCAGAGCGAGCGGCTTGCAGGAGCCTCAAGAGAGTGTTTATCAGTCAGACTACTTGGGAGATCATTGCCATTGATTGCCATGTCATTGTCACTTGTGGGCACCATGGGAGGCCAGAGGAGCTGGATTATATCCCCTGCAGTAAGGGATGCTCTGTGCAGTGCCTCAAGGGGAGCAGACCTCAAATGCTCCTGAACTCTGGAAAGCCAGGTACAGCAATGTGACCTGCCAGAGTCATTGTATGGCATTGTCATGTATTTATGGATTTCTACAGTGCCACCTGCAAGGAGAACATAGGAGGGCGGGAAAAGGAGAAAAGAAAATCCTGCTTGTTGGCAACGGGAGCAGAGCAAATGCTCCATGGGAAGAAGGCAGGATTTCTCCATGGAGAAAGAGTGGGGGGCTGGGAAAATCCTCTCCCCTAAAGGAAATTAAAGAGCTCAGACTACTGAGCTCATTAGAAGAAGCCTCAGGGATGACCTGGCTCCTTTGCACAGGAAAGTCCAGCACTGGGGGGCTTCCAGGTACAGCGGAGCACTGTGAGAATCAAAGGATGGCAGTTTAAGCCAGGCACGCTCCAATTCACTCTGAAGGCTTTCTTTTCCCATAGCACCATAGGCAATTACTGATGCCAAGAGAAACGATGGACTCTTGGTAGTACAGCATAGCTGCAGTGATGGGGCACTGGAACAGGAGTTAAGGCTCAGCCAGAGGAGCAGGAATGGCACCAGCCCGGAATCCAGAGGCTCTGTGTGCTGCTCAGAGGGATAAAAATCACACCCAGCCACTGAGGGACGGCCACAGAAGAGGGCAAAGCTCTCTCTTTGCTGCACACCACTATTGCTAATCCTGACCTCCTGGATCAGCTGCTGATCAGCAAATCTCCAAGCACTCTCTAAAGGAGGTCGTGCTCGTTGTCCCCTTTTTGTGCAGAGAAGCAGATTGAAGCCCACTGGAATTGCCAGTGCTGAGCCCTCCGAAAATGAGGCTTTAAATAACCAAGGCTGCAGGGGACAAGGGGGAAGCGGGACAAGGGGGAAGCAGGACATGATAACCTGAGCAAGACGATGTCCATGGCAGCAGAACGGACTCTTCTGCTCAGGAGAAACACCTCCCAATGCTTCACGGTCACCAGCAATGTGAGCATTCCCATTGGCATCACCTTGCTGTCATCGAGGCATAGGCAGGTCGAGGTGCAGCCTGGTACAGGCAGGCAGGACAAGACGCCCCTGGAAAAGTAACAGAGCCGATTCCACCACCCAAATTCCTCCTGGTCAACCTCACACCAAAATGGCTCAGGCTCTGCCGTCGCTGGGGGGTTTGGCTTGTTTGCCTGTTTGCTCTTTGCTCGTTGTATTTCCAGCTGCTCCTGTGTGTGTTTGCACTTTGCAAGCTTTAATTGGGATGGCTGAACAAAACCCATCCGCAGCCCACGATGCTGCAGTGATAAGTAACAGGAGGCACAAATTAGAACAAATAAATCTGAATCAAATTCAATTCCTTGTGCAATCAGGAAGATCAACACGTCAAAGTGCAGGCACTATAAATTAACAGCTGCCAAGAAGACAGTCGAAGGCACTTCCCAGCTGCTGCGCCTGCTATTCCAAAGGCATTTATTCTTTGCTGAGCGAGCTAGAGCCCTGCAAGCTGAACAGCAGGAACTTTCCCTCTGCTGCCAAGAGAGCTCTTTGCCACCGAAACGTTGCTTTCAGCAAGATTCCTTTCTATTCAAGGGGGAATGAGTTTAGACTGAAAGAGGGTAGGTTTAGATTAACACACTAAGTTCTTCCTTGTGAGGGTGCTGAGGGTGCTGAGCGCTGGCACAGGGTGCCCAGAGAAGCTGTGGCTGCCTCATCCCTGCAGTGCTCAAGGCCAGGTTGGACACAGGGCTTGGAGCAACTGCTCCAGTGGAAGGTGTCCTTGCCTGTGGCAGGGGTTGGAACTGCATGAGCTTTAAGGCCCCTTCAAACTAAACCAATCTGTGCTGTTTGCTTTTTCACCCCCTCCCCCTGTTCCATTTGAATTTTATTGGGTTGTTGTGCTTAAAATTACAAGCAGGTCCTTTTATTTGGCATTAGTTCTTCCAATATGTGCTGCATCTTCGTGTGACATGCCAGCACGAGCCAAGCACATTAGAAGCTGCTAGATAATAGGCAATTACTGCTCTTAAACAGACGAAGCATTCACTAGCAGAATGGGCTGCATCTTAAATCATCCATAAATTCTCTAATAGCGCTTCTATTAATACCTGGTTTCTGGCACATTCCTAATGATTGTGTTCCGTAGCAAAGCACCGCCTTTCCTCAGCAAAGCAGAGCTGCTGCATGGAGGAGCTGAAGGCAGGAGCTCTCGGACACAGGGCACCTCAGCTCTGCATTCCCCATGGCACATTCTATAGAATCATAGGATGGTTTGGGTTGGAGGGGACCTTATTGCTCATCAGTTCCAGCCCCTGCCACGTGCAGGGACACCTTCCACAGGAGCAGGGTGCTCCAAGCCCCTGTGTCCAACCTGGCCTTGAACACTGCAGGGATGGGGCAGCCACAGCTTCTCTGG
>JANRGW010003893.1:0-16772 GCA_024733675.1 Psilopsiagon aymara | reverse complement strand
GGGAGGGGACGGGGAGCGCCCCCGGAAGGAGACGCGAGGGGCGCGGTGCCCCGGGGGGCGGCGGTTTCCCGGTAACTACACTTGCCGGCCCTACTCGATTACAGGCAGCCCTCTAGCGGCTGCGTCCCGGGGGGGCGGGCCTGGCGCTCTCCGCCGCTCTCGCTGGCGGCTGAGCCGGGGCGGGCGCTCCGCGGCAGTCCCCTGTGAGCAGCGCCCGTTCCGGAGCCCCCGGGGCTCACTGCGGGGCTCCGGACGCGCCGGGTGCAGATGTGCGGCGCTGCCCTCCCGCTCCTCCCCCTGCGCCCTGCAGGACGGTGAAAGAAGGAAGCTGAAGCCTGTGGAAGGAAGATCGGGGAGGCCTTCCTCACATCCTCCCCGGTAACATGGTACTGGGGAGGGAGCTTTCCCGATGGAGGAGATGCTGTTAGGTTCTGCTCCCTTCACAGGCCACATTTTTCCTTACCTGAGAGCAGCCGCAACAGGCAGTGACCTCCTGGCCCACCTCCCCACCACTGCAGACTCTCCCCAGTCTGCTCCTTTCACTTTCCATCTCTGAAATGCTCATTTGGCCGTGTCCTTTTGTGCTTCCCTCCAAAAGCCTCGCTGATCTCACCAGCTTCCTCCCACCAGTCTCTGGTAACAGCAAATTGAATTTTGCTGATCCCAAATGAGCCATTTTGTTCTCATCCTTTTGGTCTGCATTGCTAAGAAGTTATAGGATCAATCCCCGACTGGTTTGGGTGGGAAGGGACCGCAACGCTCATCCAGTTCCAGCCCCCTGCCACAGGAAAGGACACCTTCCCCCAGAGCAGGCTGCTCCCAGCCCCATTCATCCTGGCCTTGAACACTGCCAGGGATGGGGCAGCCACAGCTGCTCTGGGCACCCTGTGCCAGTGTCTCAGCACCTTTACAGGGAACAACTTCTGCCTAAGAAGTCATCTCAGTCTCCCCGCTGTCAGTCTAAAGCCATTCCCCTTTGTCCTGTCACTGAGACCCTTGTAAAAAGCCCTTCTCCGGGTTTTTTGTAGCCCCTTTAGTCACTGGGAGCTGCTCTAAGATCTCCCCAGAACCTTCTCTTCTCCAGGCTGAACAAGCCCAACTTAGCTTGTCTCCATAAGGGAGTTGCTTCAGCTTTCAGAGCATCTTTGTTGCCAAGTCATGACAGTGGAACAGCCGTGATTAGCGGCAGTAATGGGGAACAGGTAAGTTCATTCATTTTCCCATTCACAACTTACAATCAGCCTAAGGAAAGAAAATAATATTCACATGGAACAATAAGCAGGAAGTCTGCTCCCACAAAGTCAGTTCACAAACTAAAATTCACGGTAGGAAGGACAGAAAAAACAATAGCAATGTCTGAATATATGCAGTTATATTATTTTTCCCAATGTATCTGCACTGTTGAAACCTAAGTTGCAAAAATGCTTGGAAACCATGGGTCTGATGGAACTTTGTTAACTAGAGGTGTTTCAGAATCTCTGAAAAGTGGATCCATATTGACTTCCAGGGCTAAATGCAAGGAAAAGGGAAAGAAAAGCAAATTGGAATGGAGGAGTGCTATATTAAGACACAAAGCCTGTTTCTCATTAACCTGTTGTAGATTAGTGACTGCCCAGCTACTGTTGTCCCCTGTAGTCTCTTGTAGACAGGTAGGTCAGGACAGCTGTCCTTAGGAGTTCCACCAATCAGCATTTGCATCTCACTGTAGCCTGAGCTGTGTTACTGACACAGCTGCTCCTCTGCTCAGGGGAATTCTGGTTTCACATTAATCCCCTTCTCCTCCTTACCTGCCCACCCAGACTAAATCAGTTCCTCCTCTCTGCCCTGTGGGTGATCTCTGCTGTGGTTTCTTTCACAGTGATGACTTCTGGTAAGTCACATTGACTCGTCTCACTTTATTGCTCCTGTGTGATGCTTTTGCTTGTCTATCACTTTGTCTCAAGCTCAAAGACATACGCTGGGTCCTAGCATGTGCAGTTTGGCTTTCATTAAGGAGCTATACCATATACATGAGTCTACTCTGACTTCAGCCTCAGGGTGTGATTCCACAGGCAAGTGAGCATGTCCTAGCACTTGCCCTGTCTGAAAATCAGCTTTCCAGTTCTTGATGAGTTGGTCTTCTGCTGCTCTAGTGAGGTGGTGGTTTACATAGGCATCTGGCAAGCACCTGTGCTGCTGCAGCGCAAGTGTCAGATATGCACAGCAGAGAAAGAGAACTGGAAAGGAGGAGGATTATACTCAAGTGTGCTTTTGACTCCACAAAACTATTGGACTGCTTAATGGCTGTCTTGAAAGTTCTGATGCCACAAGCTCTCTGTTTCTATGTGCAACCAATATCACTTAGCTGCTGGACACACCCCCTGTCTTGGCATGCTTTGTCTGCCATTTTTAACGTAGTAAATTTGATCAAAGGGTAGACTCTTCATCTTTTGGTGCATACTCAGACATTTATTCATTACGGATTTTGTACACAAAAATGTCCATATTTAAAGTAAGTTTAATTCTTAGTAGAAGTTGGGAAGACTTGGTTAGATTATTGTCTATGAGTTTTGACACAGTTGCTTGGCTCTTCTGTACTGTAGGTTCCATACAAAAGGGAGCTCATCATCAATAAGAAATCAATACCTAGAACCTTTACTAATTAAATTTGGCTACAAAACAATTACCTTGCAGTAGCATAAGAAAACAGCAGCTATTTTACATTCTGAAGAAATATATGATTTCATGAGACTATTATTTCATGGGAATTATCATGTAGGAGGGAAGTGACAGAACTGATTCTTTGAACAGGGAACTAAAACAGAGTATAAATCTAACTGTCCCCCACAGTTTCTGTCCTTGCTGTTCCTGAGCAACACTATTCTTCCCACTAATGCTGCAAGGAACAGGAGGTAAATGCCAAAACCTAAGTTGTTTTGTTTCCTTCGAAATATGCTTTCTGACAGGCACTGAATATTTTCTCTAAGCATTGAGAAAATTATAGCCTTCTTAAACAATGAGGCTGTAGTTTCATGTAGGAAATTGGGTACAAAATACATTTTATAAGGGCTGACTTTAAATGTTGGCCTGAAAGATCTTCAGCTCTAAGTTTTCATCAGGGTCAGGAGATGCAGTAATTTAAGTATCCAGAGAGACAAACATAAATGGATTCTTTACATATCTGGGTATCTCAGAAGGAAGGAGCAGTAGGAAGCAGTTACTTGCAGCCCCTAAATTATTTGCATGATGGGTTTACTGTAGAGCTGTAGACCTCCCCGTTGCCAGACAGTGTTGTGAGAAGCGTGCTGGGCAAGAGAGAAGGAAGAGCGTGGCTGTGTTTGAGTTGTCGTAAGCTGTAGGCCCCAGCTGTTAGGAACTAGGTCAAGGATGCTGAGAGTGGAAGGGCAACATAAAGCTCCCTTGGCCTTTTTCTTCCCCCACTCCTGCACCATTACCATGAATGCAACAGAGGAATTAACTGAGATGCCATAATCAACTTTTTAGTGTGTGCTCCTTGGTTTGGGATTGAAAACAGCCAGGATCCATGCCTCTAGGAGCCTCTTCCCCCTGTCCTTCACACCCAGAGGAGGCACAGGTGTGAGCAGCAATGGTAAGAGGAAGAAAACATACTTCCAGGAAAGCTAGAGCTAGTGACCTTGTGCTCAGTAGAGGGGCTGGTTACAGCACAGAACAAAGCAGTTTCAGAACAAGCTCTGATTTTTCACAACTTGTTCTAAATCCTCACTAAGGCACCTCTATTGTAACCCTGAAGATGCCCTTATGCAGTTAATTGTTAACTGTTTGTTTGCCTTTTAAGAGACGGCTGTTCAGCATTGTTATTTTCTCTACAAGCTGTCAATGAATCTATTAAACCTACTTTTCTAGGGGTTCCCTATAGCTCTATATAAAGATCTTATAAATACTGGAACAGCTTCTTCCTAAGGAACACTGCTTATAAAATACAGAGCTATTTTCACTGTCATACCTGCTGATGAAATTTATTCATCACTTAATTATCAGGGATACGGATTATATCGCAGTAGGTAATGTGCCCCTGTCACCTTCATTAGCTGCCATTTAAACCATTTAAAGTGAAAAAGAATTACCAATATAAATCTGGCCACTTTGAAGTAAACATTGCCAATCCCCAAGTAATTTAAAATGTCTTCCTTCTGTCTACCATTCATAGACTCACAGAATCAACCAGGTTGGAAAACACCTTTAAGTCCAACCGTTCCCCCAGCACTGCCAAGGCTACTGCTAAACCATGTCACTGAGGGCCTCACCTACACAGTTTGGGAACACTTCCAGGACGGTGACTTCACCACTGCCCTGGGCAGCCTATTCCAATGCTTGACAACCCTTTTGGTGAAGAAATTGATCGTAATATACAGTTTAAACCTCCCCTGGCACAGCTTGAGGCCGTTTCCTCTTGTCCTATTGTTACTTGGGAGAAGAGAACAGCGCCTCCTCGCTCACCTCCTCCTAACATTAGTTCATGTCCCCCAGAGGTCTCATTGGCAACCATGTCTATCCTCCCATGTACAGGCTCTGAAAAATGATTATTCACCACCTCCTCCCTTTCTGATCCTTTTAAAAATCCTTATTTAAAATCCTGTGGCCTGACCAACTACTGTCACAGAAAGACATGGAGGAACTTCCCACATGCTGCTTGCAAGATGTGTCTTCAGCTGTGGAAAAAAATACAGAGGCCTATGAAGTTCATGGGTAGGAGATGTTTACAAAAATAGTACCTGTATCAGATCTGTAGAGGCAGAAATCGTCCTCCAGGGACTGTTGCTCCAATATGCTTCTCTGCTGGCCTCCTGCCACTGGCAGTATGGATTCCCCAGTAAATGCTGCTTCTGGCAGAGTTTTCTGATTGCTTCATAGAAGCAATGCCACAAGAGTTAATTCTATATCAAGCTGTATTAGCTACTGATAGGATTTTCATGTGGACCAAAAAAGAAATGAGATAGCAAAATGACTCATACAGTTCCTTCTTGTTCAGAGCTCATTCGGTGCAGACGACAAACAGAAAGGCTTTTTATGAGGTTCAAAGAATAAAAAAAGCAGTGCCAATGTAGTTCAGATCCTGAAGTGGTGTGACTTACCTGACATAAGTGTAAGGCTGGGTCCTTTCAAGCTGGGAAAATATTTGAGTCTGTGTGAATCAGCCGAAGATTAAAAAGGACAATAGGTGGAGGTATAGACGTAGGATATATTTGCATTGCATGTTGTGATGCAAGCTCATACTCACCTACATTTACATCTGAGCAAATGTGATCTTGTTCTGCCTGCACCCAGTGCTCCTAAAAAACTTGATGAGAGCATCTTAGTTTAGTGCAGTGACAGAACTGATCAATCCACACCCCCGAGACTGTACTTGTAAAAAATCCGCCTGGGATTTTGTTCCATATTGCCAAAGAGAGGTAATGGTGCGCACCAAACCATTATTTGTCCTCTTCCCCTGCATGGTGAGTTCTTCAGCCCATCCTGCTGAAGTAGAGACACACACTTTGGTTGTCCTGGCATTATCTATTGGAAACTGAACACTGGTGGAGTGTCGCAAATTAAGGGCAACCTTACTCAGGGGAATGAAGCACTTTGTTGTTAGCCACATACCTTAAAACCACTCATTTTGAAGCAGGTTGAATTTCAAACCAATATATTTCTGAAACTAATCTTAATTTCTTGAGGATCTGTAGTTTCAGGTGGTTCAGAACAACATTACTGGTTTGCAGCTTTTCAGCAAATGTAATATTCTCTCAGCATCTTCACTGACATTTGATTTCTATCCAGAGTCGTGCAGAAGTGTCACATTCAGTTCCATATATATTAAGATCTCATTGTTCATACTGTTCCCATTTCTAGACTTTCACAGAAGACATAGAAAAGGTGTTTACCATCTGGAACTATGGTGGTGTGCTCTGGTCTGTTCTAATTTCACCAATGCCTTTGTAGCACACTGACCTACTGCATGTGATTGTGCATCACCTTCCATTTGAGCATGGAGAACCACTGCTCTCTGGAACTGCTTTGTGATACCAAAGCTGAGTGTCAAAGAATTAGCCAGTCTAGCTTGCTTCATCTGTCATAGGCTTCACCCACTCAGCAACACCATTCTGGCAAAGATGTTTCATCAATCTGTTCTGCATCCTTGTATATCCTTACCTTGTGTCTGAACCAGCTAAACGCTTGCTCACATTGAATGAGACAGGAGGTAGCTTGGGCTGAAGTCTGAAATTCCAGTTTCTAATGCCATGGCCTGGGGCTTTTTTCCAGCGGCACATGAAATGGGAAGATGAGTGAGTTCACAGATAACCAACTCTTTCCCACTGCTTCCGTGCTAGGAACAGCTCAGCAGATGCTACCAAATAAGAAGGAAAAATGAAAGGAAATTCCAGGAATGTAAGCGAAAGAGAACTTGGTGAATCTATGGCAGTCACACTGAGTGTGCAGGTTCCTCATCAGCAGGCAGGTAGTGCCAAGAGGGGAGGTCTGAGGAGGTGGCTTTGGAGGGTCAAAAAGGGTACGTGATGTGCACTAGGAAAACAGATACCATCACTGACACAACTGTGAGGGGTGTATTAGGCTTTTCCTCCAGGTCAGTTGAATCTATGCTAGTGGGCTTGCTCATACTGCATTTGTAAAAGTCATCTGCAAGCAGTTAATGTGCTTTCTTAGATTCCCAGGGTTATGTAAAAAGGCGCAGTATTTTTTGCCTTACAAAATATCAGTTGTCATCTCCTCGCTCTCTCCCTTTGATACACTGGAGATGGAGAACTCACAGAAATTGCAGATACTAACTCTTAAAAATAAGGGGCTTTTATTTCTGCAATGTGGTTTTGGAGTGCTTTAAATCTTATAAAAAACCTACGAAAACACCCCAAACCTTAAAATGCAGTCTGAACAAAGAAAATACTTATTATTAAAACAGCTACTGATTCTGTCCTCACTGCTGAGTTCTTGTCTCTGAAAAACTGATAGTATAATATATCCAGAAGCAAAATATTGACTTAAAAATAGCCCTCATATTTAAAGAATCTCCAGAAAGTATCCTCTGCCATATAATAAACAGCTGCTGTGAGTAGGCTCTGGCAAATCAACACTGACTCAAACTATTTTTGTCAGGCCTGCTGCTGTATCTGGGGGATGTGAATACATCTACCTGCTCTGCTGTGCTGCACTCCATAAGGAATATTGTGGGATCCAGAGTGCTTATTTGGAGGTGACTTTTCCATTCCCATCTGTGTTTACAAGTCTCTGAGGGTCAAAATGTTCTCGTAGCCGCTTTAATAGGCACATTTGGGCTTTGCTTCTTTCTGTGTCCTCTACTGAAATCTGAGGAATAGGATCTCAGAAGAGGCTGCCTTGGTACCTTCTTATTGTCTTGTAGCCCTTGACATCCTGATGGTGCTTCTGGCTAGGAGACATCCCCTACCAAAAAGAAAAGGAAAGAAGAGCATCCTGTCCTCAAACCCATTGTGATCATAGCCGATCCTTGAAAGAAATGCCCTGACTTCCTGGGGTTTGTGGCAATGCAATTCAAGAGGTGGCCACTAGAAACTTCTGGAATAATAATGTTTACTGATACACAGTACATGGAGGCTTATGTATCAGTACTGGGCTGAAGTCAGTGTACAGGAAAGACAGCCATCAGTCTGGGCAGCAACCAGTAATCCTGTCACTTCTCTGTCACACAGGGAGTGCTGCCGCCCTGGAAAGGGGCAACCATCAGGTGAGAATGCCTGCTGGCCAGGGCTGAAGAGAGCTGCCTTTTACACTGCTGGGCTTTTGTGCTGGCAAACTGTTGTGCTGGTTTTCCATACACCTGGTTGAGTTTGTGACTGACCAAGCAACTGCAGGTGGGTACCCTTGCTGTGAATCACTGGCGGCCTGCAAGTGCTTTTCCTTAGAATTGTTTGGGTTGGAAGGGACCTTTAGGGATCATTGAGTCCAACACCCCCTGCCACGGGCAGAGTCATCTTTCACTAGCACAGGTTCCTCAAAGCCCGTTCAGTCTGAGGAGCAGTGGGTTGTCCTTACCCAGCATCTTTACATCTCCACCAATCCTGTTCTGAGCATGGTTTTGACAGAAAAAAGCAATTTTAAATAGAACCCAGGCATACACTGTTTCAATATATGGAGTTGGGTTTTTTTTCCCCACGGTGTAATACTATATTGAGCCACTACAGTGTTTCAGAAGTTTCCCACTTCTCACATTCGTGTCATAGGCCCATTCTCACATAGTAAGGCCATGAAACATAACATGCAGTTAATGCAAGAGCATGTCTTCTGCATCTTGGGGGATCTTGGCTTTTTTCTGCTCTCACAGAAGGCTGCTTTTCCTTTCTAGCTCCCCAAATCTGCAGTAGGTAAGAGAACTTTGATCATACCTTCATATTTATACTACTCCTTCTTCAATTTACTATCAGCTGGGGGAAAGACTTGAAACAATTGCAGATGAGGAGAGTTCTGGTCTCATGATCCCTCAAATCACATAAATAATTGCTATGTTTAGGAGAGTGGAATTCTGCAGGCACCAATAAGGTAGCTTGAAATTCCATTCCTTGCTTGGAGGTGCAATTGGAGAACAATTTTCGAGTCAAAAGCAAACACAAATGGAGATGTCGAACTCTGGTATAATCTGGTAAGAGAGCAAAGAAGATAGGATGCAGCATACTATAGGCTTCTCACTGGTGTAGGCTGAAAGACAAAATGAATGCTGAGCCTATTCAGAGAGTCATTCCAGCCTCAAAACTAAGCCAGGAGCTTGAGAATAGTGAAAAAGAGCCCACAATTTAGTGTCCCTCTAACCTTCACTGCAAGCTAAGGTCAAGGTTAGGTCATTAAGCTGAATTTAGGCTACCGGCACCAAAGGACTGATAAGTGTCTGTGGTGATACCAAGTCTGAGGAGTCTGAGGCAATGAAATAGTCCAGAACTTCAGGTTCTTCAAAGCATTCCTCTCAGTACTGAACCATACCCTTTCCCTTTCTCTGTCCCATTCTTCAGGAAGACTCATTTGCACTGTGTAGTTAGCCCCTGTGAAACTTAGGAGGGAATGGATACAGGCAGTATTCCACATGTACATTCAAATTTGGACCTCTATACAGATTTCCTCTTTCTTGGATCAGGAAAAAATTGAAGCCATTTTACTGCATTGGAGAAATGCAGGCTGTCCAGTGGCTCCCAAAGCAAATGAACAACTAGAAGTGACTAAGAAGGCTCTTTCACTTTCAGGGTGTTACATCTGAAGTTGCTGTGGTCATATTGCACTGCTTGCCTTACATTGGTTTGGATTCCATACATGGCTGCTGCACCGTTTCAGATTTACCACACTCTTGCATAAATCCACTGTATTTTCTGGTTTACTTCAAAAATACATTTTCAGTACAGATATATCCTTATCAAATCTCATTTTTGTTTTACATCCTTAAGATAGAGGCTTGATGACCACCTTGGGAGGACACAGTTTTGGAGACCATGGCCATAAAGGCCAAATAGGAAGCAAAAGGCTTATTGCTGGTAGGACCCATCAGTTTTTTTCATGACAAACACCACATACCAAGGTGTTGGGAAGAAGATGTGAGGCCCAGGAAAAGCAACACTGCTCTAGAGAAACAGCTTTATAAGCCAGTAATAATAACAGTGGTAACTCATCTGGGAGCTGCATGCCCTGCCAAGGAGCTCCTGTCATGGGGGACTGCTGGAAATGGAGCTCCTTCCCTTGCATAGCAAGGGTTTGTTGTTTATGGCCTATTCTAGTGTGTTAGTCAGGGTAATCTAATTGTATGTGTATGGCTAGAATGACCTTCTGGAGTATGTACATATAGGTGTGTACTGTGCAATAGTTTTCACAGTGGGGTCTAAAGACCCGCAGTGACACTTCTCAGACATCACAGAGGCTCTGTGTAGCTGCAGAACAGCTCCTCTGCTTGGGGAGGGACACCTCTGAAGTGTGCTTTGTCAGCAGATGTGGTTTTGAAGGGAAGCAGCAGAGACACCAGTTATCTGTCCTGGGCAGCTGGATGTTCAGGGTCTTCTCATAATCTTGGCAAGCAGTATTCCTGACCGTGTGCCAGCTGCACAGATGCAGGAGGACGAATGGGCTCATGAGGACTGGAGGCTCTGCTGTCCCCAGTGCAGCTGTGTTTGGCACCCAGCTGTTGGCACACATCCTGCAAGGGGACTGAGACACTTGAAGCTGCCATTTGGTCCGGGGAAGGGCAGCTCTGCACATATCACAGCATCCATAATGAGTGGGAGCAGCAGCTGTGGCACGTCAACCTATGCCAGATGTAGCTCTTCACAAGAACACCCTGTGTGAAGAAGGGAGTGAGAAACACACCAGGAGAGGGCTGTGCTGTGGGAGCACAACAGATCCTAGGAGAGCTCTCACCAGGGTGCATTACACCTGCTGATCCATATGGATGCAGACAGCTTGCTGCAGATGGCCCTGCCCTAGACAGTGTGGGCCTAACCTTGTCTGCACCTCTTAGTCTGGGAACCCAAGTGGACCCATTACATATTCTCAATTCTGACAGTAGGCCCAGACATAGCATTTAATACAGCACAGGGAAAGCTTATGAGTAGCAGCTTAGCATTAATCAATAAAATGTGGTTAGACGAAATAGAATTTATATTGACTAAAGAAGTATCAGAGATGCAACAAGGAAGTCAGAACTTCTTTTCAGTTAGGAAAAACATGGGACTCCTACGTGGCATCATTAATTATTAACTAACTCTCACTGAGATAAAATCATAGAATAGTTAGCGTTGGAAAGGACCTTAAGTTCCAACCCCCTGCCATGGGCAGGGACATGTTCCACGAAACCATGTCACCCAAAGCCCTGTCCAACCCGGCCTTGAACACCGCCAGGGATGGACCATTCACAACTTCCCTGAGCAACCTATTCCAGTGCCTCACCACCCTTACAGTAAAGAACTTCTTCCTCATATCCAATCTAAACTTCCCCTGTTTAAGTTTGAACCCGTTACCCCTTGTCCTATCACTACAGTCCCTAATGAAGAGTCCATCCCCAGCATCCTTATAGGTCACTTCAGGTACTGGAAGGCTGCTATGAGATCTCAGTGCAGCCTTCTCTTCTCCAGGCTCAACAGCCCCAACTTTCTCATCCTATCTCCATACAGGAGGTGCTCCAGTCCCCTGATCATCCTCGTGGCCTCCTGGATTTACTCCAACAGTTCCATGTCGTCTTTATGTTAAGGACACCAGAACTGCACACAATACTCCAAGTGAGGTCTCACACAGCAGAGTAGAGGGGCAGGATCACCTCCCTCGACCTGCTGGGCACACTCCTTTTGATGCAGCTCAGGATACGGTTGGATTTCTGGGCTGCAAGCGCACACTGCAGCCAGCTCATGTTCATTTTCTCATCAACCACCACCCCCAAGTCCTTCTCCGCAGGGCTGCTCTCAGTCTCTCCTCTGCTCAACCTGTAGCTGTCCCTGGGATTGCTCTGACCCAGGTATAGGTCCTTGCACTTGGCATGGTTAAACTTCATCAGGTTGGCAATGGCCACCTCACAAGGGTGTCAAGGTCCCTCTGGATCCCATCCTTTCTGCTTTATTCTGTCATTTCACCCATGGTGTGGAGTAGCATTCACACCACAGCATATACTCCAAAATACCACAATGCTTTTTTCAGGCATGGGACAAAACAATTTATGGAGATATCCATAAACATACAAGGTCTGGTACACCAAGCTGAGTATACCTGCTGATCCATCTCTGTCCCTAGAGAGCTAAATGCCTGTTCAGTTCTAGCATTTTGCTTCAACTAATGAGACTGAGTACAAGTGTGTACATCTCAAGGCACTGATTCCAGTTTGCAGCAGAAAAAATCACCTACTCTTCCAAGCACAGAATTGCATGAAGGAAGGTTGCTAGCATAAGGAGATTTGTATTTTCTTTAAAGCACAAAGTTTAAATCCACTCTTTCAAGCATGAAACCAAGTTAAGAGTTTCCCCCCGTGTATTCTGATGTATTCCAGTTTGAGGATTATGGCTTTCACAGCTCCAACCTGCTAAACACCTCTCCATTTCTTGACTGTTTTATCACAGTGAGGACTTAATACAAAACATCTAAGAGGGTCTGCCTTTCTCGTTCTTATTCTCACAGATTGTGAAGGCTTGTTCTGCCTTCATGAGCTTTTAATATCCCCACCTTGGTGGGAAATCAAACATGCAAGCATCTGGATTTACAGGGTTGTGGCCAGAAAGTATTAGAGCACTGATTTGTTTCTGTATTCTCTCAGGCCTTTTTTAATCTCAGTCTGAGACATTCTTTGTTTTCCCTGGAGTCAGGGCTAGGGAACAGTGGCAGGGTGCTCTGAGGTCAGGCGGATTGTGTAAGGTGCACTGTGCTGCTCCAGAAATCGGTTAGCGGTTCCACAATGAAAGCTTTTTAGCTCTGCACTGACATCTTTGCCCAAACAAGAGGGCAATAAGATCGCCTACACTAGAAGAGTGACAGTGTTAGAAGACCCAGTACAGAGATACTTTTCTTACCCTACATAATTCCTTTGTGTATTAACCCCTTGTAACGGGGTTGATGCCATGCCTGTAAAAGCAGCAGTAACTTCAGAATTATTTAGTAACTATACAAGAGCTACGCATCCCTGAGCAATTCATAGCTGTAAATCAACAGTTCAGCAGCGGCAGCTCTGTAAGGAGATGCTCAGTGCTACACATTGCTACAGGTGACATTTTCATATGGTGTATAACAATGAAAAACCTCACAGAGGGCCCAGCTTCACCAACTCCATAAGCTGGTTAAGTAAGAGAGATTACCTCTTTGTACGGACCTTGCTTGGAAAATTAAAGCTTTGCTTACATTTGATTTCTTAAGCCTTGGTGAGCCATTTGGCATAGCTCTCTAATGTGACCATGTTGCAGTAGTGCACCCCAGGGGAGTCTGTGTGATGTGTATGTGTCTGTGTCTAACTGGTGTGGCCTGTGGCTTACCCACCTGTAAGTCACAGTAAAGATGCTAATGCTGGTGACTGATAGGCAAGCCTTGGGAGCAGACAAGCCCCACGTTTCCTGAGCATTACTAAATACAGTAACTCCCCAGGGAATGTGCAACAGTAGGGGTATTAACCTCCACATTAAGGCCAAATTCCGAAGTACGGTGGTTGTGCAATGCACATAGATTTTGTCTTTATTGGCATCCCTTCTCCCTGTGCGGTTTAGAAGCAAAGAGAGGAAGAAAAGACAGGAGCTGAAAGTTACATGCCCCGTTGTGTTGGGTCAGGCTGCCCCTGGTCTAAAAGGGCTGAACCCACAGCCAGCACTGCGATAAAAATAAAACTGGTGCGCAGCACATGCAATCCAACCAAGCAATTCAAATGGCTGGTGTTTTATATCAGCCAGTTCAGTGTTTAGCCTAGCAGTCAGGACAACGAGTCGCTTTTCTGCACGGCGGAGTCATCTGATGTTTGCTTTAATTTCTGGAAGGCTGGGGAGGGGCGGCGTGAGTCAGATGCTCCCGCAGCTGGTTCGTGCGTGGACGAGGCCAGCAGGGACCCTGACTCACCAAGAGCTGCTCCATTTCGTCCTACACCTCAGGTCAGCGGTTGGAAACGCAGCCGCGAGCTGAGGTTGGAGAAGGGGGAGGAATCCGGCAAACGCTTCTGCTTTGTGACCGCTGTCGAGCGGAGGGGGTCTCTCCTCTCGGCGCTACCGCCGCCCCTGCGCTCCCCGTCGGAGGGCGGTGAGCGCCGTCCCCCCTTACCTCAGTCGCATTCCCCAGCGAGTGAGCTCAGCTGCGCGCAGCCTCTCTCCTTTTATGGTCAAACAACTTTGCCTGGGCGAGGCTTTTTTGGTGAGTTGTTGGCAGCCGCGGGGTTCGGCCGCTCCCCCCTTCCACTGCCGCTGCTTCCCCGGCCGGGCGGGGGGCAACAGAACGTCGTCAGCTCCGGTGCCGGGTGCCGCGTCCTCGCATCTCCATCCCCAGAGGTGAGTCTCTTCTCTGGGCTTAGCGAAGAAGCTTTTGTCTGCAGCGCTGAGGCTGGCGTTGAGCAAGTGGTAGGGTGCCCCCGTGTCTGGGGGAAGGCGCGTTTCCTGCCGGGGAGGGTTGCTCGCCGTGCACAAAGCGTCTCAGTCGTTTTAGGGTCGATTGACGGTGCGCAGAAGAGAGGTTCGGGGGGGTGTGTGTGTGTCTCGGTGAGTTCTCTTCCTTCCCAGGGAAATGGAGGCAGCTCCGGTATAGCAGCAGCAGTGGGGGATGGGGGAAGGTGTTGCTTGGTTTTATTCGGGACGGCGTCTCTTGTGTGCGTACGGGACACCTATGGAGTGTTTTTTTCCAGATGTGCTTGGGAGAGGGGAAGCTGAGGCCCTTTGTGCCTGCAGTTTGTTTAATTCGTGAGGTTTTACCTCTCTGGGAGTGCCCTGAGAAAGCGGAGGCGCGAGTACTTGGAAGTCCCAGAACTTCCTCACGTTTTGAATATGTTTGCATGGCTCTTTAGAGTTTTTCCTCCCGTTTCCCCCTCCGTGCATAGGGAAGAGGCAAGCCCAGGATGTGTGGGAGAAGCTCGTAGATCCGAATGCCCCCCTCCCAGTCCGGTTTTTTCAAGGCTCTGCCTTGCAGCGCTCATAGCTGATAGGACTTTGCTCTCTTTGAAGCTTTGTAACTTTGGGGCAGGCTGGGAGAACTTTCTGGAATTAGTCTGTATGGGGGGGTTGAAGGTAACTATAGCTCCTTTATCTGTTCAATCTGTTCACTACGTAGGCTATGTTTGCTGTAGTTTTCCTTCTGACTCCCTTCAGTCGGGAGGAAGTTGGCAAATAGGGGAAGTACACATGCGGTGTGTCAGCCCACAGTGCTGGGCCGGCTTTTATGGGGGCTGCCTGTGTGACTGCAACCGAGCTGCTTGCTGCCAACTGAGGGGGGAAAATAGCACTGAGCTCTCCGCTTCCTCCCACTTTTGCTACCCCAGCAAAGTAGCAGAGTTTTTGGAAGTCTTGGGGTCAAAGAGCTGAAAGGTGTCTGGGTGCACCAGAGGTGGCAGACCCACCATGGGACCTTCTGGGAGGTGACCCTGCTGCTGAGGAAGGTGTCACTGTGGTTTATCCTACTTCTCCTTGCTCTTTGTTACAGAGGAACAGCGTATGAGGCAACCAAATATCCTGTCTGTGTCCTTTGTGGACATCTTTCTTCATAGCGCTGCTAGAGTCATCTTAAATGCTGTGACATCAGGAAGAAAAAATCTCTCCCCTGAGGGGAAAATGTGAGGCCAAGAAGGATTTGAGATGAGGTCTGCTGGTGTAACACTCCCTCACCAATAGCTGTTACAAATAGCGCCACAAGACTCGCGTAAGCTCTGTGTTTCTGCTAAGGCTTAGTTGGTACTGTACCTACTTGAAAGGTACAGTACTGTTGGGTACTTGGGTGGTACCCAAGGCTGTGAGTGCCTCTGCAGGGCCAGCCTCTATCGGCCTATTTGGTCTGGGTTGTGTGGACAGATAAACAGAAGTGAGGATGAGCAGGAGCAGCTGCTGGTTGGGGATGGCTTGAAATACAACATGACATACTGGGAAATGGGCTAATTTGGGTTAAGGCAGATAGCAGCTTCTGGCAGCAAAGCCAGCCATCTTTTGTGAAGCAGCTGATGTCCCAAGACTGCCTTTGTGTTGACTAACCTCGGTATGGGTCATGATCAGAAAGGGACATTGTCACTCTAGTGTTCTTATAGTGGTGACAGTTCTGATAGAACGACTACCAGGTGGTTCATTACACCATAGTGAAACCGTGGGGTGTAACACTGAAGTCTGTAAATGAAGGTTGGTGGTCTTTTCAGCAACTTCTGTAGCTCAGTGGCCAGCTACAGACTGGAGGGAGTTGGCTGGTTCCTTCTGCCTTGCAAGTCTATTGACCACTACAAGCCTGAGGAATTGAGGGCAGACCTCGCTTATTACTACTCTGTGTTGGCCCCTTCTCATGCTGGATCATGTGGGTGATGCTCAGCACAGCTTTTTGGCTGCTGTTGCAGCCTCTTCCTCCTCTCAAAAAGCCCAGAGAAGTTTGTGGAAGCTTGTGCAATTCATCAGCTCTGCACAAACGGAGCAAAAAGTGAGCACCGTGTACTTAATGTTTGTCTATGTTGTCACACGCCTGTGACCTCGAGAAGTTTAACATCTAGATCTTACAGTACTGTACTGAAGCGTGGGAGCGCTTAGGACGGGGCCAGGCGGGTCTTATCAGCAGCCATGGGTGATGTTTGTGGCACCAGGGCTGTCTGTCCCACCAGCTTTTATTGTCCGTGTGAGAGAAGCCGGCAGTGTGGAGGAGCACTGATTTGAACACTGGCACAGAGCCGCTGTGCTGGGGGAAGCGCTATTGTTCTGGGGTGTTACGAGGACTATAGGCATGCCGGGCTTTACAACAAAGCGTCTGGCTGCGTGGAGATTTCTAGCACGGATAAGATTCCTGGCTCTCATTGCCGGGCTCAGGGAATCCTAGAAATGCGGCTGTCATCCTGAGCCCTGCGGGTCCCGAAGCTGCCGGCTTGGCGGGGCTGTATCGTCTGGCTGTTCCAGCCTGGTGATGGGGAGGAGTGAGCGGAGAGGGTTGCTATGGCCCGCCTGCTGCAAGCGGAGCGCCGGCCTTTCCCAGCCCCGCCGCGCGTCCCTGCGCAGCGCACGGCCGAGCCCCGGTGCAGCGGTGCTGCTGCCCCTCTCGCAGCCCCCGGGCACGGGCGGAGCGGCGGCCGCAGCCCAGGACTGCTTCCTGGCGAGGGCAGGAAGGAGGGGAAAGGAGGGCGAGAT
>JANRGW010003891.1:0-23028 GCA_024733675.1 Psilopsiagon aymara | reverse complement strand
TCTCCTTCCCATCCCTTCAGGAGCAGAGGGAAGAAAAAGGGGGAAGTGAGTGAACAAACTGCGTGGCTGATTTATGGTTTAAACCACGACACAGAACATATCCCATATATGGTGAATTGCAGACTATCTTGATTCCTTCTGCTTTTCAGGTTATTCCTGTCTCTTCTTCATTTCAGAAGAAAGCAGAAATTAATGCTTTCTTTCTCCAGTGACGGTTCTTTTCTCTTCTTCACACTCTGAGGGAGAATTATGAAAACCAGACATTGGTTCCTGTCTCAAGATAGTCAAACCATGGTCAAGCTATTTGCGGCAACTGAAAAGGTTTTCTGCTAATGTTCAAGGTTGTGAACCACAAGAGAGGCTCTAGGACAAAATTATAATGAGAAACCACCACTCAAGTGAGCTGCTCAAACCTTTCATTACATTTTAATAAAGTACTAGAAGTACCACTCAGTCCTTTCCACTGCTTGTCAACATGATCAAACACATCCCATTATTTTCTAGCCTGTTTCTGCAAGATGAAGTCTTAGTCTAGAGCTCTTGGAACAGCAGTATAATTACAAGTCATACATCCTGACGATTTGCAAATAACGTTAGCACCTGTAAAGGTTGCCAGTAACTGGCAGTCAGGTAAAATTGGTTTACTCAAATTTATTTTTCTCACTGAGCAGACTACTGCCATGGCTACCACAAGGGACCTGTGGTATAAGAAATGCCACCTGGACACCTGGATAAATAACATCTATTTGGGAGAGTCAACATGCATTCTGTAAAGCGACATTTTGTCTTACAAACCTCTTGGAGTTCTCTGCAGGGTTCAGTCATGCTATGTGGTAAATGTGACCGACTTGACACAGTTCACTTGGACATCCAGAAAGTTTCTGGCAAAGGCTTTTGCAAAAGGCTTTAAAGGAAACTAAGCAGCCATTACATAATGAGGAAGGTTCTGGCAGGGATAAATTACTGGCTAAGAGGGAGGGCATAGGAGTAAATGTGAAGCTCTAAAAATGCAAGGAAGTCACCAGCAGAGTTCCACAAGGGTCTTTGCTGGGATCCACATTACATACCATATTCAGAGAGCATCCAAAAAAGCAGTAGAAGAGTACAAAGTTTGCTGATGATAGAAAGCTACTCCAGATAGTAGTAGATACCTTGAAAGCAAATTGTACAGAACTGAGAAGTGAGTCTTTTATTGGACAGACTGAATAAGCAAAAAACAATACAGAGACAAAATTTGATGTAACTGACAGTGCCCTGAATGCACTGAAAGATTTAACTGGCTTTCAGTTCTTGCTGGACATATGCTGTAGATCTACCTGCCTCAGGCCTTGTCTTTGGCTGCTCCTGATCCCACTTCCTGGATGGTCCCTGGACCTGGTTCACTGCCTTGCTCTGTCTGCTAAGCTGGCTCTGACATGGTGGCACTGCGCCTGGTCAGTGAGGCCCCTATCTGCACTAGGGTTGCCCAGCTCCCATATCCTTCTCCATCAGAGGCTACCCAACTCCTGCTGCTCCCAGCCAGCTGACAGCCCAGGGCATGCAAGGGTGTCCCAGCCTGGGCTTATATAAAGCCTGTGAGCCACAGGCAGAGGATATCTTTGTGGGGGTCTTGGGTTGAGATGGTCAGGGCAAGCAAAGGAGGAATCAAGTACTCTTCAAGCTGAGAAAGAGATGATGTAATAGAGATCTGAAAAAGGTCTACAACATGTCTGTGGTGAAAAGAAAAATTGAAAGAGGGGGTATCTGCTCACTGTCATCACTTGGTAGCCCCTTGTTGTTACAGAAGCCAGGTTCAAATTAAGGAGAACAAGGTGATTCCTCATGCAGCAGGAAATGGATGTGTGGCACTCCCTGCCTGAGGACAACTGTGGATGTGGGAGTTCAAAGGGACAGTGGGCAACTAGTTGGCAGAAATCCATTGCAGACTACTAAACAGGCAAGCCACACCAGCCTCAGTGAGATTTTCATTCCCGAAATGGAAACAGTTGAAGTCTGGGAGAGTTTTGAGGGGACGAATCATGTACATAGGCTTTGTTTTAACTCTTTTATTCTGGGCGCTCATCTATGAACACTGGGCTCCTTGGACCCCTGGCCTAAACCAGTAATAGACCTACTTCTGTTCCAAGAGAAGATGGGCATCAGACCTCGTCCACAGTTACAGGAAAATTTAATTATTTCAGGATCTGTAATCTGAAAATAGCCACAGTTATTAAACATTTCTTAATTTCTAAAAGACTCATTTGCCCTACCACTACCTATATGTCTGGAGGGTAAGAAAAACAACCTTAGCTCTAAAGGAAATCCTTTTTCTAATCTGATGTTTTAAGGGATTACAATCCTTGTTCTTTTTGAGGATGTTGGCACCAGAGGCACTAAGGAAACAGAGGGGTGCTTGGCAGTGCATGCCAGTTGCAGTCTTTCATCTAGCAGAAGATCTTCACATCAAAGATATCCTATCCTTGACTAAATACATTTATTTATTTACTTATTTTATTTATTGCTGAAGAAGTGGGCATCTTTCCAGAAAGCTCTGGGCACCCTGCCATTACTTCAGATGCACAGAAAGATTCACGCATTTCTGAGAACCCCACTTCCTAGCAAAATGCCATCTTCATTCAAAACTCAATCCACACACAACCTACTCATCCAAACGCCAGCATTCCCCAGATGCTTATCCAGAAACTAACACTGCAGAAGCACAAGCCTTAACATCTCTTCATTAGATAGGTATTTTCTGGTCTGTCTTTTGTTAAGTGAAACACTGAATCCTCTGTTGCAAATGAAAAGTGGTTTGTTTTCTTTTTCCAACAGGATGACACAAATCAATCATCAATAAGCTAAAAATTACAGTGCCATAAAAACCTAAATGAACAAAAAACCCAAACAAACTGAAAACAAAAAGAAACCCAAAACCATGACACAAAACCAAACCCAAACAAACAAAAAACCAAACCCAAAACCTCTATGCACAGTAACTGGAAAGAATATTGTGGAAGATAAAGAAAGGAAGTATTTCAAATGTATATAATCAAATCTCCTTGAAGTTATGGATGGAGAAATAATTGAAGGGAGTCTCCCTCCCCAACCTCCTTTTGATCTTACAAGTGATAGTAGCACATAGGAAGCACTACAAAAGAATACCTCTCTGTTCCTTTTTAATACTTCATTAGGAAATACTCTGTTCTAGTGTTGCATGGGTCATACAGAATCAGGTTGCTACTATTCTACCTGCTCGGTCATTCAAAGGCCACAATAAATGACTAAATTAAAAGGAAAGTTCTACTCCTAAGCGAATTGTTTCACAGTGAAGTGGCTTGATTACTCCAATCACTGTCAATCTCAGCTTCCTTAAATTGTCTCAGAAACATGGTGGAGAACATCCTGATAAAGTGAGAATGAATGAAACAAGAAAAATAACTAAACAACATTTTGTTAACAAAGATTTTCTGCTCTGCATATGTGTTAAATTAAAATTCTAATTAACATCTCTAATTATATCTTTACCCGCATATAAACTCACATAGCAACAATATAAAACTCTCTCAGAAACATGCAGACACCATCAGGATTGAACAATCAAGGACTACTGAAGTTAGGAAATACCAGAGTTGACCTTCCTTTGACTTTTGTGCACAGATAATTGAAAAAACCTTCAATTACATAATCACACACTACCGTTTCTACAGGACCTCATTCAGTGCACAGGAAGGACAAATTCCATGAAATAAGCAACTTTTTCATATCCTCCTTTACCTCCGTTCTTCGATATATGACCCTCAGCCTTGCAGGAATTCCAGTCCTCTCCTGAGACAGAATCAAATCACTGATTTCCTTGTCAGCTCTCCTGTGCTGTCCATTAGTATAACATTTGAACATTTCCCCAACAGTTACTAATTTAGAACTTTTAATATGACTGTGAGAGAAGAAGTATTCTTAAATTAATTTTATAGAAGAGTAGTTGGGGAATATCCTTTGGGATAGTTGGATAGTAGTTGGGAAGAACCGTGTGACCTTAAGTGTCTAATTTCAGACATGCAAGAGCTAACTTATTCATAATTTGCAGCATCATGTTGAGGTTAATATAGTAAAATACTATTCCTATTTACTTCAACTGCCATTAAAGATGCAACTAACTCCATAGCTTTAAATGAGGTATAGAAAATGAGGCACATTCGAGACAGCCATGAAATTCATTTGCTCAGCCATCCCTAGCAGAAAAGAGTCAGAGACATACTCTGTCATAATTAGAAACATAAATTACATGGACATGGCAATATCTACATATAATTGGGAGCCTGGATATTCACTCAGACCTCTCATATTACTGCTGATAAACAGGTGCTCACAACAAAAACCATTATTTATTCAAGTCTCACATACACCTATTTTTCCATGACCAAAGCAGCCCATACTCAGGATCAAAATTCTCTTAAAGTGTGGACAAAGGTTCTGCGCTATTGCGCTAGACTTCTAAATCTGTCAGTGCTCACACGCAGTATAGGAGACCCACCTGCACAATCCAAATATACACAGTAATGTGTTTCCATATGGGTATTTGCCTGTAAACTGTTGTAAAAGTTTAGCTAAACACTTTCCTGTATTAAAGTTTAACTTGCATCATAAAAATATAATGTTTTATGGGCATTTTTATCAATCATTTTATCACACAATTTATATTAATTGTACTTTTAAAGTACAACCAAAGAACAAATCAAGTAACTATTTATGGCAGTACACAAGCACAGGGTAATGGCTGATCCTAGATCCAGACAATATATCTCTAGTGAGATATGATGATGCTAACTAATATTAGTTTACTTATGAAAGATCATGCTACATGGAGAATAAAATAAAATACCATCATTATTACTATTTGACATTTATATTGTAACCTTAAGGGAACAAATTTCATGGAGTTGCATTGTAACTTTAAAAACATAGCAGGAGAATTGTTAATCTTACTGAGAACTCTGTATGTGTTTTATATAACCCCAAGAAAGGTCAATATGGGAACATATTCATCAGATCAGTGTTTAGACTGGGCATATGGTCTTCAGTGCTTTGTATACCCACTGACAAATATAGTCCAACAATGGGATCTAATGGTGCAGATTATCTCTTTGCATTTTAGGAAACTAGTTCTTCAACATATAGACTATCTTGGCCAAACAAAGCCTACTTGCATAGCATTTGATCATCATGATATATGTTACCATCGATACTTGTACACATACTTCTAAGTTTACGTTCCAACACTGTAGGTTTTATGAGGAATGACATAAAAGGACAAATGGGGACTATTTATGAGAACTATTGTGAGGGAGAATATTAAAAAAATGAACTACAAACATGAAGACTATAAAATTATGACAAATTATAAAGAACAAATTACAAGTACCACAGAAGAGCTGCTTGGCAAGGGGGAAAAAAATTTCCTTTAATTTTCACCAACCACTATTAAATAATTTATGTCTGTGACTCATAACATGCATGCTTTGTGACCAGATTCTGGTTTAAGATATTTTGGGGTTTCTTTGGTTGGTTGATTTTTTTAAAAGATGCAAGTTTATTTTCCATTCTACTGTCATTCCTTACAATGAATTCTGCAAAGAAAAGCTAATAGAAATCTGATGTGAAACACCATGAGTTACTGAAAGGGGTTTTTCTTTTGGGTTGTTTTTCGTTGTTTTTTTTTTTTGTTTTTTGTTTTTTGTTTTTTTTTTGTTTTTTTTTGTTTTTGTTTTTTTTGGTTTTTTTTTTGGTAGTTTGGCTTGATCCCTGATAGTATGTATTTCTTCAGATTTTCACACATTTCAAATGAATAAACACAGTAGCTGATTAAGATATGAAGCACTGCAGACCTCACCCGAAAGATTAAACCTCCTGCCAGGCTGAGCTGTCTTCTCACTAGAAACACACTACAGTAAAATATGAGGAAAGCTCAGCAAATCTTTCATGCCACTATAATTAAAAGCAACCCATTTAAAGAAGAAGAAAAAAGCTTTGCTCTCTATGTTAGGATTAAAAACCAGATAGATTATGAAGGGACGGGTAGGTAGAAGCAAAAGTGGATGCCCGGATCCTTATGTTTTAACTGGCTCTGACAGTTATTGAACAGCCCCCAAGCAGATGCAGTAAACCCCACTGAGAAAAGGGAAATACACCAAAAATGCTGTCTTCTCCTCAGCTTAGCTTTTGAAAGTGCTGAGAATGCTCATTTCCTACTGAATCTCTGGGAAAATGAGGTGCTCTGAGCTCCTCAAAATGTATCGCATCCTACACAAAGCATGAAGACTGATGGAAGAAAAAGTCTTTCAATATCTGTTGTTCCAGGAGAGTTTGTCCTTTTGAGGTTATTTTTGCTAGAGCTCAAGTCAGTTCTTAAGTACCAAGTCAGAATTCCCATGACATGGGGATTACACAGACAAAAAGCAGAATACGAAACCCTCTTCCATTTCAAGCATTACTGGGTGAGATCACAGTAATCTGCAGACAAAACCCACAAATTACAACATATAATTGCTGCCAAGTTACACAGCAACTCTTCTTTCATTCTTTAAGCCCTTTTCCTTTCTGAACACTGAACAACATTGCAGCACCATGCAAGTTAAATCTCTTGAAGGCATGGGGCAGAACTTTGGCTTCTGCTGACATCAGAACATTGTTTGGCCAAGACATCAATTTCCAAAGAGTTTCTATTTGGGGAGGGATTTTTTGAAGTGTTCAGCAGTGATGTCTCTAAACTGTTATTCAAAGGGGCATTAACACTTGCACTGACTTCACTGGGGCTCAGCAAAATTAACATCATGCAATAGAGCTGAAATGAAGGAACCACCAGATTAACTATATCTGAACATTTACTCAAGAGTTTCTTATGTCTTATTCCAAAAGGTATGCAAAAGTATTTCAAGGTTAAAGTAGCTGTCTCAATATCACAACTGCTAAGCATAAAAAAAACAAATGGGATGCTTGCTATGAATTAATTTAATTATCTTTTCAATCACGTTATTAGTAACAGTTATTCTTCTTTACTTTCTTGAAAAAAAATTATTTTATTTCAGAAAATTCTTTCTAGAAATAAGAAAGATGAAATTTTAAATTCAGCATTGTAATTTTCTCTTTCAGATTCAGAATATTCATTATATTAGAAAACTGATCAAGACGATAAAGCAAGATAAATGTTTTGAGAACAACAGCTTTAAGGACTGGACTCTTCTCAGCTACATTTCTGGCATCTGATACACTCCATTGCTACGATGTGCTATTCAGAAAAGATTTATGTAGCCAAGCACAAGAAAACAGGCATTTTTTTTCCTAAGATCTTGAGTTCAGTTGTTGATTATATAATTAAGTTGCCAGTCACTAAATTCTGATATGCTATAAACAATACAGAACAATTTCAGATACTTTCATTGAGAGTAGCAGTCAAAAGGACCAGTAACTACAGCAGTTGCCTAAAGGTGAAAACTTGTATCACATAAATCAATGCTGCTGACAGCAGGGGGGGGAGAAAACCACCCAAAACGAAACACAATTGACTAAGCCAAACATATATTACTTGTAGATAACTTCCAAGTTACTAGGATTTGGCAAAGGGTTTAGAACCCACTCATTTGGTATGACCCACACGTGAAAAATACGCACAGATTTTATTAGAGGGAGGGAGTGTACATAAAGATGTTTGCCTTTTTAATCCTCAGCACTATCTCCTGATTACCATGCTGTCCTGGGTTCAGAAGTAGCAGTCATTTTTCTCCTTCTCTCTAGCTGGTGCAGTGCTGTGTTTTTGACTTTCAGCCTGGGAACAGCACTGATAATGCTGATGTTTTTAGTTACTGCTCAAATGTTTAGTCTGATCAAGTTCTTTCTGAGTCTCATGCTCTGCCAGGGAGGAGGGGAAGGCCAGAGGAAGCAGAGACAGGGCACCTGACCTAAACTAACCAAAGAGGTATTCCATACCACAGCACGTCATGCCCAGTATATAAACTGGGGGCAGTTACCCAGAAGGGTTAGATCACTGCTGGGCTGGGCTTGGTATCGGTTGGCGGGTGGTGAGTGGTTGTATTCTCTTCCCTTGTTATTTTCCTTATCATTATTATTATTGGTGGTAGCAGCAGTGGTTTGTGTTCTACCTTAATTACTGGACTGTTCTTATCTCAACCTGTGGGAGTTACATTCTTTCAATTCTCCTCCCCATCACTCCAGGAGCTGGGAGGGAGTGAGAGGGCAACTGCGTGAGTTATGGCTGGGCTTAAACCACTACACATGTGCCAGCAGAAGGAGAAATCTATCATCATACCAGTGCTACTTCTATCATTTTGACTTTCACTGAGACCATTCTGAGAACACAGAAGGATTAAATGTAATTCACTTGTAAAATGATCACTTAATAGAAGAATAATTTCCCATATGCAGAGACAGACGGAGGGAAGCCCTGACTGATGGCATTGCTGGTACACAGTGCCTTTGTCTGTTCCAACAGTAAGTTTTTAGCAGAAGCACACCCAATTCAAAAGAAGATCAAAATGTTGGACATCAGGGAAACAATACACTACCAAAATCTGACAGCTCAAAGAAAAAAGCCTACATTTTATAAACTAGTCACATAATACACAGCAACAAAAACAGCTATTGCACACAGCACATTTGCTGTACCAGGCATACCTGTGCAGGGGAAGGGGCTCATTGTTTCTACTGCTAAGCTTCCTTTCAATAGTTTCATCAGTCAAACATTCAGTTTTTTACAAAACGCACAACTTCTCATTGTATGAATGATGCCTCTGTTCAACACCAGCATTTCAGTCTTTTATTTTTGTGTGCATATTACAGATATGATTTCTTGAAATATAACAATTTTTAAACCAAAGTTAAAATCCAAGAGGATCTGGACACCATTTGGGTGTCTTTTTTGTTCAAAACATTAGATAGTTGGACACCCACATCCATCACAAAATCTCTGTTATTTTGCATTTCAGTAAAAAAGACACATTATTGCTGTTCCACTGTGCATTTTTAATGACTCAGCAGAGAGGATGATTTCAGGATTCTCTGTATTCTTCTAGTTTTAGAAACAGAATTATAAGAAAAAATAGTAAAAGATTTAAAATGCAAACCTTATAAATTCAAGGTAATGATAAACATTTATCCTCACTCCTCACACCAAAAGAACAAAATTCAATGGACGGAGTCTCCTGTACAAATGCCTCTGTGATAACTGCAACCATGAGGTCTTTTTCTCTGCCTAAAAAGCAAGTGCTGAACAAAAAAATGCCTTCAGCTTCATAGTATGGATTTGTCACTGCACAGCTCAAAATTAAAAGAGCTATGAGAAACCAGAGCACGCAGCTGAACAAAACAAACTCTGTTCAAGATAAGGAGTTGCAGTTTTCTGTCTGACACACATTAAGAAGCACAATCATGAGGAAAAAAGCTGGAATTGGAAAAACTCTGACTGCATTGTATCTTTTCAAAAATTAGGTTAGCTGTGTAACGATCTTTTCATGGATATCCCCTGTGTACTTCAACAGCTAACTCTCAGTTATTTAGCTGTGAAAAAAAGCAGCTGGTTAACAGTGTATTGGAAGACAATAGGACTACTTTGAGGATATCCAGAGAAAAATTGGTTTCAAGAATGGGAATGAACTTTCTGTCAGTCTTTAAACTGAGCAAAATATTTTCCAACACATAATTTTTCAGTCTATAAAAACTTTCAAAAAATAAGCTGTTTGAAAACATGACATACTTACATTTCTATAGAAGTATCTTACATGATATAGCTGTAGTTTTGCAGTATTAAGCAATCTGAGTTCCCATTCCGGTGGCATCTCTTGTTAAAAGTGGCTATTTGCTACACTGGAATTTGGACAAACCAGTAAATAACAGAAAATATCTTCAGAAATTACTGAAGGGAAAATTCCCAGAATGGAACTGGCAAGCATGCTTGGGAGCTGAAAACTTGAGGACAATTAGCAAAATTATTTCCAATTAACAAATTGAAAACAGTCAACATATTGCTCCAGCTGCTACTGTCCCAGACAATAGGGCAAAAACTACAGCATAAAAGATGAGAAAAAAGGAGTTCAAATTCATAGTGCTACCAAAAAAACTACAACTGAAGATGCGCTCAGAGACGAAAGTGGTCTCATCCTTCAAGATAAGGTCAATAAATGAATTAGGATGAATGATACTTGGAGGGCAGACTACATAAACAGAACTCTAACTATGAATTATGCACTTAATTTTCCTGTACTGCAGCAAGAGTTAGAGCTTAGATTGTCATTTACAGGAACTGAGCAGACCATCAAGCAATGAACCCAGACAAAACAAGAGGTGTTTCTGGAAGCCTTCCCTTCCCTCGATATGAGTGCGTGTATTAGGGCAGGAAAAGTAGTTTTGGGTCAATGTATCACAGTAAGGGATGTACTTCTGTGATGTAGCTTAACATTGTTATACTAATATTTTAGTTAACTCTGTAGAAAATCTTTCTGGTCTATAGCTAAGCTAAAGTACCTTACTTTCCTACCATGTGAGGGAGATTTTTCTTTTCCATGACGGGAGGAAGAAAATCTGAATCTGTACAGGTGAATTATTTAATCAGAGGTATTGGTACATACAATCTTAACAAGGAACGTAATTTTCTGTGTGGGTCTTCCTATTTCTTAGTTTCTTTCCAAGCAGTACCTAAAATTCATTCACTTTTTTTTTCTAGATCCTTGAAAAATATCTTGTCCATACACAGGTATACTTGCCCATATATTATCTGAGGAATCTCTGTGCTGTGGTTGTAATAAAATGCAAGTTTTAACATTTCATTTATCAGTGATAACAGAGGCCTTGATCTAGTGAACATTACATGTTACACCTTGTGCCAATCACTTTAGCAATCCCATTAAGTACACAAATCCAGTATTTTAGCAAACCAATCATGGACATAATAATATGCATCTAAAACCTGCAAGACCAGCCCTTTTGATAGAGAAATTGTGACTTGACATTGGTTATAACTCACTTCTAAAAGATTCACTTGCATATGAAATAAATAATTTTATTACTCTGTATTAATTGTAGTCCTTACTAAAGCGCATGTCACATGATTGCTAGACTCATATGTAAGGAACTCCTATCTGGAAAACTTCTATTAAGACCTGCACTTTATGATGCAACATTTCTCACATTATTAATCCACAAGGCCAAAAAAAGTTACATTTTCAAAGAAAGACTTCTCTCTTTTGAGACAAAACACATTTTGTTTTAAAATGTTCATTCACTTTATTGAGCCAACTGACAAATGCCATATGTAAAGCACAGTCCAGCTGGCCACAAGTCATTCCATTGCTGGATCTGTCATTAAGCTAGATACTTTTACTATCTGTTGTCATAGACAATATTGACAAACTGAAAAATTGTCATTTGACAATGTTTCTAATTTTTAACAGTGAACAGAAAAAAATAGGTAAGAATAAGTTAGAAATAGATTCTAAAGTCTAAAGGTCATAAAGACAGGCCTTCAATGAAAGTAAACTCATTCTTTAAAGGTATATTATTTGGAGACAAGTGTATTATTTAGCCTATCTTCTAATAAAGGAGTGCAGAGACCCTGCAAAATGAGGTTCTGCTATGTTTGACCATCCTCCACTTGGGTTTGGCTACAAGTACATATCAGAGGAGAGAAAAAAAATCAATGTGCTTTTAAGGCAATATTGTTATGGTTAATGCAATGAGGTCCAAACACTTTAGTGAAAAGAATTATCAGTACCATCAAAAAATTATAGCTAAGAAAGTAAACAGTGGTAATGAGAGACACCGTCCTGTGAAATTCATTCCAACAGTGATTTACTTTTACATTAATGAACTGTCAAGTACGGGAAATACAAGAAAGCCAACTAGTAACTTTTCCTTCACAAGATTTATATGAACAGAACTTCTAAATACATGCCTCAAGCCCGCAGAAATTTAGATACTAAACAGAACATAACAGATTGCTGATTTGCTTTTCTTAAGCTACATTAAAATATAAAATTAGACTGACAAAGAAAGGGGAAAGAATAAAAGTACCTTGCAGCTATTGATTAAATATCCAGACTCCTTCTGACTGATCTCTCAATTACACATGATATACAAATGCCTGTGTAAGGAAAGAGACTGAAAGACTGAGTATGTTTAAAGTTTTCTGAGTTTTTTCATAACTTCCCGAAACATGAATTTCCTTGCCCCAGTCAGGGACAGCACTGTCAGTCAGTTTTAACCTGCTCAGCAATATATGCATGCCTGTTCCCATCACAATGACACCACTGAAGAAGTTTCACAAAGCATCAGTAATAGTGTTATAAAATCATCCCCCGCTTCCCCACCATACTCAAGCATTGTGCTGACTGACTGGATTAATGTCTTGGCACTTTGGTTCCTACTGTGCACATGGTAAGAGAGAGGAAGATAAGGGAATGTGCTGACAGCCATTTCATCATTCGCTCAGAGCTCAGAGATAGGATCTTTGGCCTGGGCTAGGCAGTTTCAGATCTGTCATGAAAATACACATTTCCTGCCTTGGGCCGTTCCAGATAAACCTGGATCCATTTTCACAGAGGGCAACATGACTAAATCTTGCAGCTAGTGCTGGTGGCATGAGCAATACTTCCCGCCATACTCCCTTCCCATCTCCTATTAGGCTCCTGAGCCTGCAGAGTGACTCTCAAACTCTCCCACAAACAAGGGAGGACTTTAATCCCTCCTTTATCTACACAGGCCCAATTAATGAACATGGGAGACAGAGATGATCCTGTATTGTGGACCAGTATCGGCCACGTGGGTAAAGGACCTGTTTCCAGATTTATTGTTTTATCTCACCTCACTTTTTCTTGACAAATTAAAAACAGCATAAATTTTGAATCACCACTAAATTAAATGAAATTAACATTTCTGTGACTATTACAGAATTGACACTTACTCTTAAGTGAGCTCCTGGGGATTGATTAAAGCTTTCTGAGGGCATGGAAACATGACTAGAGACACCAATGCACTTTACTGATTGAACAAAAGGACAAATGCTCACTCTGACATAAGCTACTTGCAGTAATTCCATGATAACAGCAACATGGGAGGCAATGCAGAAGTAGTGTAAGAGAAATTGCAGGTGTACCCATGGGTTTATTTAAATTAATATTTTCCACATCCTGAATAAAACTAAATATAGTTGCATGGTAGCCAAAAGTTAAAGCAGCTACCGACTCTTACATAATCATGTATCTACTGAGGACAGGACAAGGTAAAAACTCTTATGAGGATATTGCAGTCTCCTCTAAATGTGCAATGTTCAAATCACTGGAAGCCCAGTACTGACAAGACCTTTTAAAACTAGATTGGAAAGTAACTATGTAAACTGGAATCTGCTTTTAAGGTCAGTGAATATACTCCAATTCTGCTTCTGGGTTACCATAGACAGCACAGACCAAAATCATCTTACTTCCTTCTGCCTGCCCTCATTAGTTATGTTTTCCAGAACTCTGTTCACTCTTTTTGTTCTCTTTCTGACTTTCTGGAACCAACAAAATGTACATTCAAATTGAAAGTTAGGAATGCCTGTATCTCAGATAAAAGCGGATTTAAGTAACTCTGTTTGAAATGCCACCATTCTAACACCTCAGCTTCTATACAGTCCTTTCACTGGAAGGTAGGCAAGCTGTTTACAAGGGAAGAAAGACACACACTCATCATTATAGGCAGGGAAACTGAGGCACAGCCAAATGACTAACTCAAGACCTTCAGGGATGTCTACCCTAGATAGGAATGGAAACCTGCCAAGTTGCTTACTGGGCTGCTCTGTAACTTCACCTCGTGTTACAACACACGACCTGAAGACAGCATGCCAAAACAATTACAACTGCTGAGATTTTAACTAAAGCGTCACACTTTCATAATTTATTATTGACTTTCATGGGTTTTTTTTTCTGTCCTTCTGTTTTGAGCGTCAGAGTTCATCTATTGATTCTTCTGAGGTACCACACCTATATTTTGGGATTACACTCCACTGCTGCATCTGCTTGTCAGTACCTTACTCATCATTTTGTGGCTAAACATTCTTTTCACAGACCATCCTGCTCCTGTTCTAAGTTTTCTGCGGCGTAATCCTTCTCCTAAGCTTTGTTTCTGAAGGCAGACCAAGTCCTGTAATTCTGCTCAGGTTAAACTATAAAATTATAACTTGGGCATTTTTTTTATGTCACAGCATGACTGATATTTTTCTCTGCATGAATTGCCCCTTAAATAATCCATAATATCTGTACCTGATAACCTTAATTCCTCACTTGCATGTAACCTCCTCTAGGCAAAGATTAATAACCCCCAATAGCTTTCTAAGCTTACAGATTTCTAAAGTTATAGCTTTCTAATGAAGCTGGATGAATATCAGCTTTTGTCATATTTCTACAATAACTTCAGTAAAACTTAAACTGCCAGAGAGATTATGGATACTGAATGAATCCACAGCCAAAGTGACCAATACCTTTTATGAACACAAAAAAAATACAAGAGCAGCAGTGTTTCCCACCTCATCTGCCTTGCTCTATTTTAAAAATAAAACAACAGAATGAAAAGAAAACCCACTGAAAACAACAAAAATCCAAACATATGAAAAGACTCCATTTTGCAGCATAACCTATACTTTTACATCAATACAAAACCAAATATGAGCCCTGAGGGTCTACAGGCAAGTACTACCAAATTACAGACTGCTGTAAAGGTAAATGTCTCATTTTCATTTCAGTCAAGTATTAACAGGAGATTATCTATGATCTCTTTCACTGTTGAACAGCAAACATTCGTCTATTGAACCTGGGTGTTTGCAGTGGACCTTATTTACCTACTCATCCTTCACACCGATAGGGAAATATCTTTTCCATTTATTGAACGTTTTGAAGATTTGAAATCTTTCATAGTCAAAGCAACAAAGAAAAAGCCCTCAAGGGTACATACCTGAGAGGTAGAAGACTCAAATTCAGGTCTCTGCCCTGATTTCCACCAGAGACCTGTTTCCGAGTCTCCTACATGCTAAATCAGCACCTCAAAAAAGAGCACAGACAATAACTGTAATAGAGGACACCAAATTAACAAGATCACTTTGGCTACTTTTACCAACTCAAAGGCACCAACTCCTGTTGAAGTAGTTAGCCAGAGCCATATATGATTTTGTAGAAGTGTATCTTGGAGTTTGGCAAAGGGCTTTTGACCTGTCTACTTGCTCAGTACCAGCACAGGTAGCAAAGGTATGCTGTAGTTAGCTGAGCACACTTGTAGCTGGCTTTCTCTGTCCTCACAGCATACTGACTAGGACCTTCTGGCTCATGGAACTTACTCTTGCGGTGTCACCTGCACTTTTGAAAACTAAACTTTTATCAGAAGGAATTAGCAAAGACTAACAGTCTTTGGGTCTTAATGTTCTACCTTAATGTTCTAGTCACCCAACAACAGCCCACAGCAGCTGCAAATTAGAGGAGATTTTGCTGATTTTTTACTTTGTGTTGAGGATGGCACCTGCATCACCAAGGGTCACTTACTGCCTAGGAACACAGGGACACAAAGACCATCAGCCAACGGAGCAACAGGTGGGAGTTAGGCCCTGAGTACATTTCTGGCTACACAATTTAATGGAAATGGAAAACACCTATTAAAGTAACATGAAGCTGGAAACTGCTACTGTACAGCTACTGCATTGTTTTTTCTCTAAATAACAAGTTCAAGTTTAAAAAAACCCAACACTGCACTTTTTATTTAAAGCAAAAACATCAAAGAAGCTAGAAACTCTTTCTATATATAAACCATCCTTTTTTCCAATGGCAAGTCTGTAACAGCAAAACTACTCATCTGATACCGAACTAGCTGAGCTCTACAAGCTGCTCCAAAATTTTCATATGCTCCAGAATAAACTCCAGATTATTTTTTTTTCCAGTAAAGCAGCTGGAGCTCTTAAAATATTTTGCACTCCAGTGGTTAGGAAAAGACATTTAGTAAATTAAATCTCCCATTCATATGTTTAAAGAAAACAGAATGTGTTGCATTACTCTGTACTCAAGTATCCCTACAGCCCAAGATGATGTTAAGTTTAAAATGACTGTTCTTTACAGTGTATGATTATCTTATATACTACAGCTTGCTGAGGAATATTTCTATTATTTGAATCATAAAAGCATTTAAAAATAATAAACACACCACAGTTATTTTGCAGCTCTGAACCGGAGTGAAGGGTTACTGAATATATAATCTATAAGCAAAAACAGTACTGTGGAAAGTGAAAGAACCTGCAATATTACAACTGAAAGAAATTCAGAAGAGAAGTAGGCATTAACAAGGTAAATGAAAATGGAAGGGCAAAATGAAGGAATTCAAAGAACAAAGTCAAAGAAAACAAAACCAAAGCCAATTAACAACAGTAAAATGCTTTTAAAAAAAATAAAAAGAAAATTCAGCAGTAGCGGAAAATATGACCCAGCTTATCAAATCACAATTAGTGACTATAATGCATTTTTTGATCAAAATGTTATATTGTACATAATTCAGCCATAGCTAAGCAGAATCTATAGTCATCAAAACTCTGGTCCTAGACCATTTTTTAAACAAAAAGATAATTTGCTGACTTACCTGCTTGCTGCATACATAAGATATACATAGCAAACAAGCAGAGACAGTGCTGCAGCTTCCATTTCCAGTGATAGCACCACATCTCACTTACATGAGACATCCTGCGGAAAAAAAAGTGAGCAAGACTTTAGAAGCTTTACAACAAGCTAGGAAAATAAGGAAAGACTGTTGTTAGTCAAATTAGTAACTAGCAGAAATAAAGTAGCACTTGAAAATTATGGATGGCCCTAATGTTGGTGAAACAGAGACAGAAGTCACTACGCCTGCTAAAAAGGGGTCAGAAATGATGCTGCCTGGTTCTTAGCAGACAGCAAAGTGGAAGACTGGTCAGCACTAGGCTTCTAAGCCGATTGGTGTGGGAGTCATGTCAGTAAAAGAAACAAGCAGTCCATACGGTGACAGTCTGAAAGAGTTAAGGTGTTGGTTTCTTTCAGGGAGATTGCAAAGTTTCACTTTATCTACTTATGTAACTTACATACACATATATGTGGTTTAAATAGGCATATAATACATATGCATTTGTTATTAACTATATAAAGAAGGTAGGTGAAAATCTGCCTCTGCCCTTTACTCACCTTTCCGTATTTTTCTGTGCTATATTTTGGTAGCTACATTTTCTGCTGACATCTTTAATGAAAATCCTGAAACTTCCCTTGACAAAATCTATGGGCTTATCTGTGCTGCCACTGAAGTCAAGGACATCTTTATTATTTAATAAAACAAATGCAATTATATAAAAATGTTATCAGTTCTAGCTTGAAGTTAAAGCTTCCTTTGCCTTGAAGCATACAGGACATTTAATGGCTAAACCAAAATATTTCCTCCATACCAGGTAGAAGAGGAAGCAAGAAAGACTTAACAAGTTTGGTCAGGCTTTTAACCGTGTTCCAAAATGAACTGTGCTCAATTACATCCCTGTCTCCTTTTACTCGACAAGTTAACAAGAACCAAAAGCAAACAACAAGTAATGAAACACAACATGCGCTATTTTGACCAACTCATTTCCCTCTTATTTGGTGATAACTGGCTTTTGCTCACTAAGATACTATCTACTTATGCTGGGAGAAAATCTCTAACAGAATGAATTCCCAAAATATTTCATAAGTCTATTCCCAGCAACAGTATATAAAGAAGAATGACAAATGAACAGTCATGAAGAAACACCAGTGAACACAAATGTGTTCCAAGCTAGTGCATTTAAATATGGAAAGAAAAAGTATTTGGAATGGCCACCAGTCTGATTTATTGAGACAGAAATATGAAAGAGGCAAGTGAAGGAAAGTACAGAGGTCATACTTGGTGGCAAGAAAAAAATCATCTTTTTGAAGTTGGTAAAGTAGTCTTCCTCTGCTCCACAGACATTCATTGCTGTGAACCCACCAGTGAAACCTGGCAGCAAATGTAAACCTTTCCCCAGTATCAGCTTCTCTTACTTCCTAAAGTGGAGTTCTGTAATGCAGACAAGCCAAACTCAAGGCAGCAAGATAAACCATTGTAAAGGAACAACTAATGCTTCACTTCTGAAAGTAGCAGTTCATGAAACCACTCCTGTGGCTAGAGGCCAATGGGCCCAGGTAAATGGCACTTCAACAGACTGCTGAGATCAGTTAGATTTCCCTTCAGTGCAGTGTTAAATGGCACAAGTGTCTGATTACAAAAGAAGTCCAGTTCTTTATGGGTGGTTTTATCAAGTTAGGAATCTGAAGCTGATTTATTTTTCTGAGATACTGTAAAGTCAAACTTAACAAGTGTTGAAGACAAACACAGAAAACACTTGGCTCTGAAATACAAGAATCTCTTTGATGAAGCCAGACACAAAAATAACCAGATTATCAAACAACAGAATTACTGTCCTGCAACTTAATGACCCAAAAAATCTCTATTAAAATCTGAGACAACAGAATGCTGAGGCTTGGGAACAGTTACTGGTCAACATATATAACTCATAAATCCACAATACTCTTGAAGTTATTTAGAAAATAGACTTTAAACAGAAGTCTGTAGGAAAACACATATAGCATGCATGTAGACTCAAAGAGTGATGAAATGGAAATGGTAAGGATAGCAGCATGACAGCTGAGATAGATACAGAAGAATATTGCTCTTTCTACAGAAGAAAGAGTTTGCAGCTACTGATGAGGTATATGCCAGACTTGCGCATAACCTACCAAAGTAAACTTGTAGAAGTGGTTGCATTACTGTTTTCTGTTTGTTGCTTACTTTTGAGCAGGCACAGTTGAAGTTACCAGACTAGGAAACAGTCACAAACACTTATTTATTAATCCAGATGAAATCCATTTTGTTTTTCATCGTATTGATACATTTTATGTGTGCTACAGCAGTCAGCGATTTTGATGTCTGTGAACTCAGCTGAAGTTTTTCTCAGTGAACAGCTGGAGAATCCAAGATAACTTTTGAGATACTCAAGAAAAAAATAACACGGCAAGCTCCTGTTGCCTAGGTCTGCAGTGAGCTTGCCAGTCACATTGCCTTGAGCACCTTTCCTAAAGAATCCGAGATTCTGCATTACTCTGAGTGCGCTATTTAATTTTGCCAACTTCTATTTATTAATGTTTACTTGCATTGTGGTCATGCTTACAAGCCAGTACTTCATGGTGTTAGCTGACATTCTGTTTCCTCTTCTTCACAAGAGGAAGCACAACAAAAAAACCGGTACAAGAACAGAAAGATTTCAAGAACATGGATAATCAGCAACAGCGCAGAGCATAAATAAGTGCATATGACAAGGCAGAAAGGAGTAACTTTAAAGATTTTTAAACCCAGGAAAAGGATATATCATTATACAATTACAACAAAAAATCCTGTAACTCTCTACCAAACAAATAAATACACAAAAAATAAGAAGCCTGCCTTCCACACCTGCACTCTCCACTTACAGAACCATTTTCTGTACACCACATCATCACAGCTCACAAGACAGAGACGTTTATCAAACTCCAACAAGAATGCCCACAGAAGGAGCATTCTACCAAATCCCTCCACTAATGCAGGCACCATGAGTCAGACCTGTTTCTTTTGGAGAGGACTTTTGAAGAACTATGTCACAAAGCGTAACCTCTAACTGAATGCTAAAAATGAGAAACAAAATCAGTTATTTCCATGTACTTGAGATCTTACATAGGCAGAAAAACAAAATTCAGAAACCTCACTGCTCAGAGCCTTACACTGTGATGTGCGTAACACCCCGGTTCATACAAGACATTGCGATGTAAGCTAGCTAACACATTGCCAACAAAAAGGCTTCCTCCATAACAAAATCCATCCCTGGAATTTTTATAATGGCATCCCAATTGGCAGGCAATTGTGAAAATAAGCCAGAGCAACTGGTAAATACTTCCCAGGCATTAAAAAAAAAACCAAACAACTTAGTTGCAGATATTATTCACCTATTAATACCCATTATGTTTATTTTAAGGTTAATTTTCTTGATCATTAATGTTAATTGACATCTAGAACAGAATCCAAACAGCATATGAATAATTCAACAGAAAAACCGGCAAACAGTCCTGAGCTAGTTTATAACCCATCAAAGGATGATATGGTACCCTGCTACAACAGTACTGACTTGATGGCTCAAGAGACCCTTTTGGTCCTGAGTTCCTATTTAAAATAGTATTAAAAGGATGTGTTCTGTGTTTTAATATTCATCAATAGCACAGAGAATAAGTATCAGCACAGCGATGTTCTAAACCATACCAAGAGTAAATAAACCAGACCTTATCAAAGATCTCAGAACATAGAGGGGTTATTTCAGCCTTTAACTCTGGATACATTAAACTTGTTGAATGCTGTTCATACTGGGTTTTCTTCTCTATTTTATTTCTATTTAAATAAGAAAGCCCTGTTCTGTTCCCAGCTGGTAAGATGCTAGCAGTTCTGAACAGATCATTGTAGATTGTCAAACAAAGAACCAAAACAACATTTTACCCAATATATTTGGGGACTATTACGACACCTATAGTAGGAGTACATCCATTTCACTTGTCTCAGAACAGCAATGTCACTTAACCCTTTTTTTTTTTTTTTTTTAAGAAGAAAAATTAGAAAGTGACCTTCTGTGGAGTCTCATAGAAGAGCTACTAGTATTTCTATGGACTTGCATTATTCCATTGTAGACAGTGTGTGACATGCCAGCCATGCACTCTAGTTACCAATTCAACACAGTCCACTTCACAGCTACTTTCATTTCCTATAACATAGGGAGACAATCAGCTTATTCACAATTCATTCCAGAAGAGCAAAATAGACATGTAATTTATCCAAACCATAAATGGATGGTAACTTGACATAGTTCAAGATTAAAATTAGTTAGAGCCCTGCTATGTCTAACTACTAAGCCTTTTACTCTACATGCCAGCAGCCAGTTACTACCACCACCTCTTAGGGAGCATATAGCTCTGCAAGAAAATATACGCAAAATGTGAATAGTCCTGGAACATTTCATTTGTATACTGTATGGCCTCCAAACATGCAACAAATATTTGAATACACCATCTTCCTTGTTCAAAGCTTCGGCAAGGTTCCCTGGAGTAGGATGTGAATTCTGCCTCAGGCAGACTGACATGACTTTCTTTGGTCTTCAACATGTCTAAAATTATTCAAGAAAAACGTTGCTAGCACTTTAAAATTAAAAGAAAGATAAAATCGATTAAACTTCTTTTTTCCTCATATAAGGTATAAACAAAAATATTTTAAGCTTAATCTCTCTAAAGGAAACTACAACAAGATGATTACAACTCACAGTTTAGTTCCTGCAGGTTAACAAGAGTCGATTTTAACTCTGAAACCCTTGTTTTAAATTGTAGCATGCGAGTGTCTTGGAAGATTAATTACACAATGCCACTTAAAACTTTCATTTTGTTAAGCATTACTTGTTCCTAATTATTCTTACAGTCAACCCTGAAAACACCCTCATGCTTATGGAAACTGACGAAAAAAATAAAACACTGCCTTTTAATTTCAACAGTGCCAGCTGTATCAGATCCATCTTAGCCTCTTGGCTTTCCTTTCAAAATGAACTTTTTCCCAGTTGCAGACAACTAATCCGCTGGATGCCTACAACTCCGTAGCACTGCAGCACTAGGTCTTTAGGAACTCCTCATTTCTGCTCTTGCTGCACCGTGAGCTGCCAGAAAACCCTGTCCTCTTCCCCGTGCAGTGATTCCCTCGGGTCCAGCCACAGGTCCCCTTCTCTCACCTGGCTGTGAACGCACAGGCCAAACACATAATCCCAAATTTTAGTGTCCTGCCTTCGACGAGAACCTGTCAGTAAGGGCGAAACATATCGGGAAGGCGCCCATTGGCTACAGCAGTGGCCTGCCCGGGGCCAGGCGGGGGGCTGGCGGGCGTGCGGACAGACAGACAGACGAGCCACCGACCCGCCCCTCGCCCCCCGACGACGGCGGAGCTCGGCGCTGCCTCCTCCTCTTCGCAGTGCTCTTGATGGACAGCGGCGGGGCCGGGGGGGTTCATAGAGGTCGCCAGTCCCTCCAGCTCCCTTTCTCCCTACTCCTGCTGACACCGCACCTGGGGGCTGGGAACGCCGCCTGTGTTGGACGGGGCTCCTCGACGTGAGCACCCACGGTCCCGAGCCGGGACTCCGGGCTGGGCGAGCGCCGGGGCACCAGCGTTCACAGCGGGCGGCAAGCGGGGCCAAGGGTTTCGCTACTTGCCTCCAAGCACGGGGAAGCTCACAAGAGCGGTGCTAAACGCGAGATACAGTGGTCTGAGAAAGGTAGCGGCCACCCGGGACCCGGTGGGGCAGCCGCCGGCAGACTCGGAGCCCGGACGGGGCAGAGCCCTGCCTGCCGTGCCTTCAGAGCTCCCGACGTGAAACTCTCTTGTTTCCCCATTCCTTCAGCCCTACCTTTCTACACAGCTCAAACCTGACATTACTCATCACCTACTACGGAGGGAGAAGGAGGGTGGAAGGGGAAGCCCTGCCTATCCAGCTGAAGTTTCTCACCCCACGGAGGAGCCAGCTCGCCGCGGGGGTGACCGGCGCTCCCAGAGGGCAGGAAAGAACTGAAACTTACATGGTGACATTACGGGGCGGCTCCTCCCGGCCTCAGCAACCATCCTCCTCCTCCTCCTCCTCCTTCTTCTTCTCCTCCCGAGCCGCCGCTCTCGGGCTCTTCGCGAATGTCATCGCCACTCGCCCACCGCGCCCGCCCCCAGCACGGCACTGCTCCGCTCCTCCTCCTCCTCCAGCCGCCGGGGTGCCCGCCCCGGGACCTGCCTTTCTTGGCACAACCCGGGGGAACTTTGGTGCCTCCCGCGGAGGGCGGGGACCGCCCCGTCCGCGCCCGCCGGTCCCCGCGCCCGCCGCGCCTGGGGCTCAGGTGGCGGCGGCTCCAGAGAGGCCCCGCGGGTTGACCC
>JANRGW010003888.1:0-18307 GCA_024733675.1 Psilopsiagon aymara | reverse complement strand
GTTTGACACTGTCCCACACAACATCCTTGTCTCTAAATTGGAGAGACATCAATTTAATAGCTGGACCACTCGGTGGATAAAGAACTGGCTGGATGGAAGCATGCAAAGAGTTGTGCTCAACGGCTCAATGTCCAGCTGCAGACCAGTAACGAATGGTGTCCCTCAGGGATCAGTTTTGGGATCGGTCTTGTTCAACGTCTTTGTTGGTGACATGGACAGTGGGATTGAATGCGCCCTCAGCAAGTTTGCTGATGACACCAAGCTGGGTGGCTCAGTCAATGCTGAAGGGAAGGAATGCCATCCAGAGGGACCTTGACATACTTGTGAGGTGGGCTGATGCCAACCTGATGAAGTTTAATCATGCCAAGTGCAAGGTCTTACACCTGGGTCAGGGCAATCCCAGGCACAGCTACAGGTTGGGCAGAGAAGAGATTGAGAGCAGCCCTGTGGAAAAGGATTTGGGGGTGTTGGTTGATGAGAACATGAGCTGGCAGTGTGCTTATCCTGGGCTGCATCAAAAGGAGTGTGACCAACAGGTCCAAGGAAGTGGATCCTGACCCTCTACTCTGCTCTCCTAAGTACTCACTTAGAGTATTGGGTGCAGTTCTGGTATCCTCAACATAAAAAGGACATGGAACTGTTGGAACAAGTCCAGAGGAATTGTCCAGAAGATGACCAGGCAGCTGGAGCACCTGCATGGAGACAGGGTGATAAAGTTGGGCCTGTTCAGCCTGGAGAAGAGAAGGCTGCGTGGAGACCTCAGAGCAGCCTTCCAGTGTCTGGCTTATAAGGATGCTGGGGAGGATCTCTCTGTTAGGGACTGGAGTGATAGGACAAGGGGTAATGGGTTCAAACTTAAACAGGAGAAGTTTAGATTGGCTATAAGGAGGAAGTTCTTTACTGTGAGGTTGGTGAGGCACTGGAATGGGTTGCTTGGGGAAGTTGTGAATGCTCCATCCCTGGCGTTGTTCAAGGCCAGGTTGGACAGAGCCTTGGGTGATATGGTTTAGTGTGAGGTGGTGTCCCTGCCCATGGCAGGGGGTTGGAACTGGATGATCTTAAGATTCTTTCCAACCCAAACTATTCTATGATTCTATTCCCAGTACATAAACTGGGGGGAGCCACCCTGAAGGCCCAGATCACTGCCTGATCAGGCTGGGTATCTGTCAGTGGGTGGTGAGCAATTGTATTGTACATCACTTGTGTTTATTGTTTTCCTTTTCCCCATTTGGTTTTGTATTCTCTCCCCTCGTTATTTCCCTGATCATTATTATCACTGGTGGTAGCAGTAGTAGTTTTGTATCATACCTTAGCTACTGGGCTGTTCTCATCTCAACCTGTGGGAGTTACATTCTCTCGATTCTCACCTGCATCCCACCTGGAGAGAGTATGGAGGAAGAAGGGGGTGACTGAGCGAGCGGCTGCATGATTCTGAATTACTGGCTGGGCTTCAGCCATGACAGTTCTTTTTGGAGCCCAACGTGGGGCTTGAGATAACGACCGATCTGACCACAGTGTGTCTAGTCATATCTGTGATAAGCACTCATTGTTTCGGATCAATAGTCACTTGTCACAAGATTTAATGGCTCTCAAAGCTGTTGCGCTTGGTCCCAGAGTTTCAGCATGTCATACCCTACTTGCAGTCAGTATTTGCTGTTACATTGTTTATTGGCTGGGGGGCCTGGGCTATGGTTCTTGTTTCACTGTATTCCATGGTAATGACTTGTAATACAATAGACCCATTGATCATGAAGCTGGTCTGGCTTGCGTTCCCAGTGTGGTCACCACCTCTATACTTTGGGAAGCATATAATGGAATTTTTAGCAATTGCACATCCTTCTTTTTCCTCACTGGGGGGTCAGCCTATGGAGGAGACATTCCCTCACAGCCTCTGCTTCCCCACCAGGCTATTTAGAGCAGCATTTAAGAATTCTGAAGGTCTTGGATGGCCTTTGGATGCCCTTGAAGCCTCCCTGCTGCTTTTACTGTGGATCAGCATGTTGCCACATATGCAGCGTCTGTTTTTACCCGCAGCCATCCTACCTTGAGAACACCCTGTCTCATCTGATCTTGAAAGTCAAGTAGGGTTGGGTTCAGGTCTTGTCTAAGGTTAAATGATGATCTAAGAGGACCACCAAGAGATTTTGCCCCAGGCTAGACAGTCATGAGTAGCAAGGTGTGTGGGATAGTATGGGCAAGCAGCTGGGCCAGTGGCAGCTCCAGTGCTTTGGAACTTTAAACCTGAACAAGTGCAAAATCTGGAAAAACTCGTAGAACACTTAAACAAGGTGTGCTGTCCTTCTGGCAATACCAGAGAGGGACGACTCATGGCAACGCGCTGGGGCTTGGCCTATGCCTACAGAGCGTCTCTGGAAAAAAGATGTCTCTCAATCTGATGGCAAAGCAACAGACAACACAGCTACTCAAGCCCCAAGCACAGCAGCTTCATCAACCCCAACAACAGACTCTGCAGCCCTTCCAACTCTGGTAGTAGACACTTCAGCCACTCCAACCCCTGTGACAGGCACTGCAGATAAACCAAAGGACCAATCCATGCCAATATCCGTTGCCCCTATAAGCAAGGGAAAAAGCAAAGGAGAGCCACAAAGAGTAACTTGTGCAGTGAAGAAAGATGAAGAACCAATGCGTACACTAGAGGGGACACCATCTGAACTAGAGTTCTTACTACAGGAACCAGGGAAAGGTAACTTCTCAATCCTGGACCTTGACCCAGCTGCGAATAGGATTTCACCCGTCTTTTGGGGGAGCACATCATCACCTGGTTGCTCCGATGCTGGAACAATGGAATCGACGGCCACAAGCTAGAAGGTAGGGAAGCCAAGCAGCTGGGATCACTTGCAAGGGAATGAGTAATTGACAAAGCAATTCCAAAAGAGAAATGAGCCCTCAGCCTTTGGAGGCGGCTCTTGGTAGCTGTGAAGGAAAGGTTTCCCTAAAGGATGATGTTATGTGCTGCTCAGGCAAGCGGACCACAACAGAGAGAGGCATCCAGTCCCTAAGGGAATCAGCCATTCTAGAGATGATCTATCGTAGGCCAGAGGCCAGGAATACATCCGTAGATTCAGATGAAGTCAAATGTGCATGACCCATGTGGCATAAACTTACATGGACTGCACCATCATCATATGCCCACTCACTGGCATCAATGACCTGGAGTGAGGCAGCACCACCAACAATCAACTCTGAGTGTTCAGACAATCTTACCCCTTCCATCATTTCAGCTGTGGAAAAACTCCCTACCCAGGACTTCAAACAATTGAGAGACGATCTACCCAATCTATACAGCTCCCCACATGTACAAAAATGGGTCTCAGCCTGAGCGGAGTCTAGATTTCACATAGTTTCATGAAAGAAAAGCACCAAGAAACAGATATGGCCAGTGAATTAGGCCAATTACAGAGTATCTGCTGCCATGTGAGAGTAGCCGCTAGAGTCTAAGTTGTAGCTATGTACATTTGAGCAAAAGGAGATTTGAGCCTGGCTTTTCTAAGCACCAAAGCCTGGATTACTCTTGCACCACAATTAGGTGCTTGAGCACTTACACCTCCCACCTTTCTGCTTTCTTCTTTTTCAGCTGATGTTGCACAACTTGGTTTAGTCTTTCCATGTAAAAGAGAACACAGAACTGCCCTCACAAGTGCCTCAGTTGTTTTTCCACTCAGGCTGCACTGAGTGGGAAAACACCAGGTATATATATTTCTCAACACCAGATACATCGTATTTTTTTTCCTAGCTTCTCAATTTACTGAAAAGCTTAGATGACATTCTTCACAAAGAAATGTAACGAAACTACTCTCCATAGGGAAATTCTTCCTCTTTGAAAAACAAACTAAAAAGAAGCTTTGTGACATGAAGCTCTAGGAACTATTCATACAGCTGAGTTTTGCGTGGCTATGACTGTCCTAGGGCTCACGTTGAAAATCTCTTTGAATAACATGACAGGTAAGAGTAACGAGCATAGAGGAGAATTACCCTGGCCCTTTTTCTTCTGTTTGCTGAATCTCAGTTACTCAGTGGGAGGAAACCACAGAAATGGGCACGTTTTATAGGGTTATGCATTAGAAATCTAAATAAATGAGCATGTTTTATAAGCTTTGCACTGAGAACTATTGTTGTCACTGCCAATATGTCTTAGAAGCTGGGACAAAGCAGTGGAATGATGGTAGGCTGATGATTTAAGGCATGACAGCCAGGGGCTCAAGAGGGAGCCTGCTCTGAGAGGCTAATGGCTGTAGTGACATTCAACACATACCGCAGGCTGCAATAGCAATGTCTCCCAACGACACACTGTGCGCTGGGGTGGCGGGGTTGAAGGAAAGGAGGATGGCTGCACATTTGCTGCCTGGAGCAATGCCATGGCATGGGGCTCTTGCCATAGCAGCTTTGGCAGTGATGCATATTACTCAGTAATTCTTGGTCACTGACAGATTTCAGTGATCCCCCTGATATTGCTGGAACATCTTCCAGCAGAGGTGACACCAGGATCTCTTGGTGGGCAGTGTATTTAGAAGCACAAATGGTGCAAGAGGATTTCTTGATGTTCGTCACCACAACATGGCAGATACACCAAAGTCCTTTTCCAAACAAGATGGAGCCTTTCCAAGGTATTTAACGGAAAACCTCTCCACCCTGACTTCCCTCCTGCATACCTGAGGCTATGCAAGCAGCAAACCACAACCAGAGGGAACACTGGTTGTGAGGAGAGAAAAAAAATGGCTTGCAGGCTGTGGTGCAGGGGGGCTCTGATGGAGCTGTCTGCACTCTGGTGCCAGCTGCTCACACAGGACAGGGCAGCTCCTGCAAGATCAATCCAGGGAAAAGCCTACTGCATGGCAGCATGTTGGCTTTCAGAGATGCTGGGAGAGGAGGGTTGCAGCTGGTGAGAATTTCTGAGCTCAGACTGTGTGGTCCTGATGCCCTGCTGAGGCAGGTTACTGTGGAAGTGCTAAAATATAATGTGCCCATCAAACCATGATCAAACCATGTCATGCAGGCCAGGTGCCTGAGCCCCATGCTCTGCCCTGCACCCTGTCTCCAGGACACAGACCCTGTGATTTCTGAGCAGCAGAGCAAAGGAAGAGCCTGCCCCAGTTATAGCCAGTTCAAAAGATGAGTGGGATACCAGTTACTGACTGGGACATAGCTCTCATATACATGCATGTTTAGACATGCTTCATCTCTCATCCTATAGGCAAGAAAGCTCTAAAAGTGTAATATTTTTGTTTATAATCATTTGTGTTGGGCCTTCCAACAGTGATGTTACTGCAGAGTCCTTGTTATGGCCATTGGAAACATTTCAGTTTACTACAATCTCACTGTGCTATTAATTTCTAAGTTTTCCCTCCTGTATTTTTATTTATTTCCTTATTTTTTCCTGGTTTTATACTGAAGGTAAGAAAATCAATTGTCTGTTCAATCTCCAGCACCCTCACAAAATACCTGTCAATGCAAACAAAGGAGATTGCCTGATTTTTTTTCACCATCTTTGCAAAAAAGAAAGACTGCAGTGATTTTTAGAAGGGGGTTTTGTTGGGTTTAAGTTTTTTTCCCCCATTTAAACCAGCCAACACAAAAGTCATTCTTAAGTAATATTTAAGGAAATATTTCACTCAAGTTCTGAACTCTCTTGGAATGTTTTCAAAGGAGAAAATGAAGGAAAGTCCACCATTAACAGGCAGTTAGAGAAATTTTCAGATTACTTTCAGTTTCTTACTTATCTTGGCACTCCATTAAAATAATTTCATTTGCTGTAGTAACAGAGAGATTGATTAGACTGAAAACTTTATTGTTAGCATGTTTAACATTATATTTACCCCACTTACCAGCTTTTAATTCAAAGTGAGTCACTAACAATAAAAAGTGGAAAGTAATTTCTATGAGGAAGCTTCAATTTCAGCAGCTTTAGTCTAATCACTATGAAGGGGAACTATGGCTTAATCTAATTTTTCTTTGGATTAAAAGACTTCTAATTATTGCTTGGCATCAAGCTTTCTAGTCTTGCAGGAAGCAACACATTAAAGCTGGGATTTTAAAAGAGCCTAAGGAATACATCTGTCATTAAAATTCAATGACACTGGCAGCTCATCTCCCTGCCTCCTTTGAACATCTCAGTGTTTCCTATTAATAAAACAACACATGTGAAATTTAGAAAAAAATACTAATTTTGACCCCCTCATCCTCCGCTCCCACAAGCTCTTCTTGCACATTCCACTTTCCTGTGAGCAGTTTTCTTTAGTCCTAGGGTTTCTTTATTGCAATCCAATGTTTCCTCAAAGAAGGAAACTTTTAGGACCATAGTGGGTGGATTCTCTAATAATATCAAGAGACAAGAGAGAACTGAGCACCAGCTGTGGTCATGGACCATGTGATGGAATGGCTGCAGAGCATCACTGAAACGTCTGGTCCAGAAGATGGCCAAGGTGGTAGAGCCAAGCTTGTGTGCACATGCATGTGTGAGAGCAAGTGAGTCTGTAGCACCTGAACTTACATTTGTGCTAAAGTCTGAGCTGATAATGATAATTTCACATACAAGGTAAATCACACGTGTACGCTGGCAGACACTCCCAAAAGCAAACCAGCACACTCCTTAAGCTATACTGGTGCTGCTCTGAGACCAGTCCCTAAGACTGTGCTCTGCTTGCCCCTATGAAATTTGCTTAGACAAAGCTTCTGCACTAAAAGTGGCATTTTATCTTTCATTCTTTCTCCCCTAGAGTTTCCACTGGATTCCCACTATGGACAGAAAATTGGCATCAGTTCAGATTAAACACCAGAGTGAATTTGCTTGGCTCCAAGGAAGACATTTCTGTGTCGAAAGCTAAATTATGTTGCTGTTTTTCCACCTGTTAATGTGTAGATTTTATAATAGAGACATTTTCCAATATATTTTTTTCTTCTTATGATTGCATGATGTGAAAGATGTGACCTTCACAGCTTCTGCTTTGCTTCACAGAATAATGACAATGCTTTTGTTAAAAAGATGAAAAAGTAGTATTTGAAACCATGAGGTCTTTGCTTGCTGCTTACAGAGATGTTTTTAGTGGTAAATCTTGCTGAAATTTTACTCCAAAGACATTTTTTTAGGTTTAAATCTTTGCCAATACAAGAGCTCAGTTCTAAAATTTGGATGGTTGTGGGTAGCACTGTTGGAAAGCGTGTGGGTCTCAATTTGTGTGTAATTTGGCATGCCTTGATTTCAGGGTAGCCAGCCTGTAGCATCTTTTGAAAGTCCCAGCTTCCTGGGATGGTGTAGTCAGAACATTTGATGACCAGTCCCAGTACATAATGAAAGAGCAAGTACAAGTGGGGAGATCCCCAAATCAACAGTCTTGACTTGCAAGTTGATAGCAGGCTGTGCTATAACCAGTGTATGATTATTTCTTTCAATGGACACATGCTGGATGTCACATACGAGTCCATCAGTGCAGCTCCGTATTTTCAGGCTGCTATTGAATATGCAATGGCAATTTTTTGTTCCTTTTTAATCTCTCCTCAAACAAAGTCATAGTTCTCATACAGTCACCTCTGAGACAGGGAGAGAAATATTTTCCTAACAATTACTGCAGACGGCTTAACTGGGCATTTGAAAGTAACAGACATTTAAAAATACACAGTAACAGTAATCTTTAAAAATACTTTATTTTAAAAATATTATTTGGGAGAAAAAGTCCTTGCTCCCTTTATTCAGCAGGAAATGCCACACAATTATCTTTATTTTCTTACTGTTTGTGGGATGAATTGAAAATCACTGTTGTAGATGAATTTACCAAGCAGCAATTAACATTTAATTTCCTTTAAAAACATAGAAACAAGATTAAAATGCCCATCGGGGGGTCATTTCTCCTTGATTAAAGTTTAGAAATCACCAAAAAATGTTGATGTTAAATGCATTAATCAAGAAATAAGAGAATGAAAACTTATGTTTGATATTCCAGGAGCAAACTTGGAAGCAGCTCAGAAACTGTTCTAGTTTATTTTTATTAGCAGAGAAGTAAGTGTCTTGCAGGCAGGCAGAGTGACCACAGCTCACTGAACCAACAGCAGGCTTGCCCCTGAACTGAGAAGACCTTGGATGGACTGATATCTGTCAGCACTCAGCGTTCTGTTTCCTTAGATGTTAAAGGAAAGAAGGAATACCCATGTGATAACCTGTGAGATTCAGATTCCAGTATTAGTTATGATGATCTGTATTAGTATTTATTACTAAGGCTATCTGACACTAAATTTCTTGTTTTCCTGCAAGTCTTTGTCTTGGAGTTGCCTAGAAAAGGTAAATATTTCTGTGCATACTAGAAAGTTTCTCTGTCAAAGCCTCAGTTGGGAAGTTTATGAAACGCGTTTTATTCTGTTGTCCTTTATTTAGAAGCCTTACAAAGAGAAATAATATGAAACTATATCGTAAAAATTCCAGAAAGAAATATGTCACTACTGAACATAACGATGCATTAAGGAAAGTGGCACTGCCAGGATAAAGAATGGTATTTTTCACGGGAATGTTTGGCTACATACCCAGCAACGTTTATTTGTTTAATGAGAAATATGAATTTCGCACCTTCCTAGTGACCTAGCTGAAGGGATTAAGCAGCATTTACACTCTCCAGGCTTAAAAAAATTCTTAAAGGATGGCTACAGTTGCATTGTGCACAGCAGTAAATGCTAATGTCTGCATGTGCTTATTACCAATCTTGAGTCAATCTGGATCAAGTCCACGCATGAACATTCACTGATGGCATCAGGCTTTTTGTTGGGGCTGGTCCTCCCAGTGTATAGTTGCAAGGACAAAAATCAGAGCTCAGGCTCAGAGGCAATGAAGAGAAGATTCCTCTCACCTAAGAGAGCTGGCCTGGCACAGAGACAGCCAAGCACTCTGTGGTAATGTCCCCATTTTGATGCATTTTCAACTGAATGTGACATCAGTGTAGACCAAGAAGGCCAACTTTCATGTCATACCTTTATAACACGCACTGTAAGTCACTCAGATTTTTACTAACTGAATCAGAAAAAGAGCTTTTTCCACCACCCGTGTCCTTTCATGAACAAAGATGTTTCTGCTGATCGTATTCTGTCTTGTACATACGGGCAGAAAGCACTCTGCTTGAACTGGCAGCACACTGGCATGCAGTAAACACATTGAAGCCATTCTGATTACTGAATGGTGAATGGACCTATGTTTTAGACCTGCCCATCTCTACAGAAGCCTAGAAGTATGCAACCAGAGAAGAGAAGGGAGACCTTAAGGTGACTTTCCAGTGCCTACAGGGGCTGAGAAGAAAGCTGGAGAAGGACTTTTTATAAGAGCATGAGTGATAGGACAAGGAGGAATGGCTTTAAACTGACAGAAAAGAGATTTAGATAAGTTATAAGGAAGAAAGTCTTACCTGTGAAGGTGCCGAGGCCCTGGCACAGGTTGCCCAGAGAAGCTGCGGCTGTCCCATCCGTGGCAGTGTTCAAGGCCAGGTTGGATGGGGCTTGGAACAGAATGAGCTTTAAGGTCCCTTCCAACCCAAACCATTCTGTGATTCCATAATTCTATGAACTAGTCTCTATTTCTCCTCTGTAAAGATCCTGTACAGCTCTCTGCGTGTAGGACTGGGACTTCTGTGTACACAGTGACTGCAGAGTGGACACATAAACATACAGAAGAATAATAATGAAGTCAGAATCATGTCATTGTTATCACATATTGACTTTTTGCAGATTGTATGAATAATTTGCAATCTGGACCATAAAAAATATTCCAGATTGTTCAAAATGCACATGCAGTTGAATAATCAGTTTATGCATCCAATTATATGACTTGTAAGTTGATTGGGTAAAAATTGGCATATTTTTCCAGAGTATTGTTTTACTACTCACTTGTTTGAAAGAAAACAATGACCCAAAATTCTCATAAATAACTGCCCATAAACACTGCTCATAAATAACAGTTTTTCCTATCTGCCTAGTTTTGTCTCTTTTCCCCACTAGCAACCAGAGATCCAATAAACTATTAAAGGCTAAAGGCTGATGTAAATCCTTCTTTAGGGCAGTGATTTCAACAACAGTGACAGTACATGAAGAGGTTTTTTTTTAAACTAGGAAAGAAGAGCAAACAGCTAGAAAAACAAAAATTTAAAGTGCTTGTGCAAAAATCTGCCATGGACATCTGGACCACCCTTGTCCAGCTCAGGAAATGCAACACCAGTCATGCTTCTAAGTGAAAAGAATCAATTGCACTTTCTGTTTTCAGAGGATCAAAGATCCCCTTGTCAGCTCTGCATTTCAGGTTGGGCAGTTACTTGCAGAGCTAAATCGTAGTGCAGGTCTCTGTCTCACCTCTGTCCTGCAGCACATCTGCGTCTGCAGTCTCCTTAGCATCCATGCAACTGAGCTGCTGTTATCTGTGATGCTGCAGTGGTGATGCAGAAAAAGATTGGCACTGAAAGTCACAGATGTTAGCTCTTTCTGTGAAGGCTTGACTCTTGAGCTCGACAACATCACTGTTTACAGCACACATATAACTCACTTGAGATAATGAGTTTTAAATCTTGCTTCTGTAAATGCAGAGTATCTCTGCTTTATCCTTAATGTTTTGGGACATGGGGGTACAGGGCTCAGATTTAAAATCATCTTATTTTTGCAATACCTAAACCATTGCTGATGTGATAGACTATATTGGCTCAAAAGGACTGGTATAACTAAGCAGAGAAACAGTTTGATTTAAGATTAGATACTTCTGTAAAAACAAATCTTTACAAAATAGAAGATGAGGGGAAATTTCCATATTTATAGTTCAAATACCAAAGAAATTTCCCTCCCCAGCACTACTGGGTCTAGACATCTGGTTTTCATGCTTAAAATACAAATGCTGTAACAGCAAACCAACTCACAACTGCAGGAACTGAAGCTGTCTAGAAACCAGAATAAAAATGACTTCTCCTCAATGACAAGCAAAAAGCTGGAGGAAAAAGCCTCTTGCAATTAGTGGTGGAAAATGAAATTAAGTTTTCAAAATTATTACAGCCATATGTAAGATGGGCTCCCTCACAGCTGAAGCCACAGGTAAAGCAAATCACAGTCTGCAGTACTCTTCATGCACTGATGCCTAAATAGCTGGGAGTGATTGGGACTTTTTAGGTGATAATGCCCACAGCTACCCCACACAACTATATCAGAAAATACCAACGGAGACTGTGTTCCCCCCGCATCTTATTCCCTTAGTATAACGCTGTACACCCAGTCCAAAAGCAGTCCACCATCACCTGTCCAAGTTTACATCTATCTTCTCTCAGATCTTTTTATAATGAATTATGCTCTCTCCTGACTTAATCCTCATGAGAGTTATTGATTCACATTTTCAAATGCAACACAGATAACATGAAAAGAATCATCCATAAAAAAATACATATGGCCAAATTCACTGACTGACCTGGACAATGTTCCTTTAAGTCTAAAGCCTCTATTGTGCTAAATACCCAGATGTTAACAATCTCTGCTAGAAGCTATTGAATGCAGGAAGGACATGTTTTTAGCAATTAGAAAAATAGTAGTACACTTACACATGGCAATATTTAGCAGAGTTTATTTGGTTAATAGGTCAGCAGCTTGGGACAGTTGGTGGTTGTTACAGGGCAGCAAGGAGGGTCTGTGCAAGATGTACTGGCAAGTATGCTGAACATCAGGTATCCACAGGGCACTCACAGATAAAAACCAAAAAAAATGCTTTGAAAACATTTTGTGATAGGTTTGAATGGTGGCAGGAAAGTGCACATCTATAAACCAGAAAAAAATGCACTCAGTGGAATAACGTTTTGGGTATATAAGAATACTACATATGAAAGGCTTGAACTAAAGTTCATATCTTGAAATACTTTGGGGGTAAAGCAAGAATTAAGTAAGTGATTAAGTGCTTTCCTGAACAGGGCACCAGCCTTGGCTGCTCTTTGCAGACTCCTGTAAAGATTATTCTCATGCTTACAGGGATATAAAATGGAGGGGCTGGTCTCAAGCCATGAGCAGGTGCATACTAGCACTGCTTTTAGATTAGACATGTGTCTGCTGCAATGATTTACAATGCATTCCTCACAGTAGCATGAATTTGGCTGGTGGCCTTTGTAATTTATCTTTGCTGATATCGTTATGTGCCTGGAGAACATTTATCTTCCTAAACATAAAGAGCAAATGATTGTTTTAACGAGGAGAAAACAAGCCTTATTGTAACAGCCCTGGACTAGGTACCACAGAAAGGCTTAGATTTTTAGCACACTCCAATCTGTTTTAACAGCTGCTTATGGTTACTACAGTCACTGAACAAAGATAGGGTTATTTTACCTTTCTTTACTGATGGCGCAAATTCCCTCTTATTTTCTCTGTCTTTGCAGAATGGCAGAGGCCATGCTTGCAGCCACAGACCTTTGGAGTCAGTCAGATCTGTGCAGTTTTCTGCATGTAGCGGTGCAACTGGCACTTCTTACACTGAAATCTTACACTGAGAACTGGATTACACATAAAGATGCAAAAAAAGGGCCCATATCCAATCTAAATAAGCCATCCACTGCTCTCAGTGGTGGTTTCCAGTCATTTAGGATTCAGGGACTCCCACGGAGTCACTTTCAACAAAACCTGCTTTTCTTGGTTATTTTTTGCAGAACCTTAGAATTAGTTCACAGTCATCACAAGATCCATGGAAAACAGACATAAAATTACACATCTAAGGTATTTATAAGGAGATAGCACCTAAATTCCTACAATCCTAATTTTCTATGACTACATCCGTATGTATAGTAGCTTCTCCTCTAGCAAATGTCAGAGCCAGTGGTGATTTTGCAATTTGTAGGAATAAAAGCAATTTCTTCCCAGATTGTTATTCTTTTCCTTTCCTGACTATAGGCAGAAACAGAAGAGAGCAGGACCTCCCACTAATCTGTAAAAGCTAAACCCGAGAGGGGAGTAAAATGAAATTTTAATGAGGAATCAGGGCTTAGGAGGTGTCAAGTGTTGGAGTATGACTGTCCCAGCTCTCATGTCACTAGAAGGGAGAATGGAAATTAATGCTGGGCTCCTGGGATTGTGAAGGAAGCAGCATAACCACAGAATCAGCACCAATATTTTTGAATACAGGCCCAGTTTTTGCTTTGGAACAAGAACTTGGACTCACATGAATTGCATGAAGGCTTGGCCTTGAAAAATCAATGGGTGCTCAGTATTTGGCAGGATCAAATCCATGGTGAACAAGAAATTTGGCCCAGATGTGAAACAACACTTCTTCTGCTTCCCAACCCCATGGTGTAACCACCAGACCACAAACGTCTTTCCCACTTTTTGCTGTTAAGAAGGAAGAGTCAGCTTTCAGGCTTGGAGAAATGTGGTGGATTGAGGGCAGGAAGGATCTGTCATTCATAAGAAAACGTGGGCTAGAGTTTCAAGATCTATTTAAATTTTAAATTTCCTTAATGCTGATAGAGTCTGAGGGCAGATGAAGGTTCCATCACCTGTAGCTCTCAGTACAGTATGCAGCAAGATCTCTCCTCTGGCTGCCTTTTATAGTGCCTGTATAAACTAATGACATGCTTAATCCCTTCACACTTTGAAAACCAGTGGCACCTTGCACAAGATAGAAAGCTGGCTCATTTTTGATTCTTCCTTCTTCCCCTACCCTCAAAAGGGACCTTGAATGAATACACACTCCTGATTAGCATGATGATATAAATCACAGGAAGCTGCTTTCATGTTGAGATGTGAAGCCAGCACTCCACAGTGCCCTGCAGTGCACATATTCACAACAACTTGCAGTGCAATGAAACCAAAGTTGCTTCTGGTGTAATGTGCTATGCAATCTGCTGCAATTACCTCCAAGGATGCGGGAGGTTTATCTGCTTCAAACCTTTGCTCTCAGACATTATGAAGTTAATTATAAAATGTGCCAAGGGGGAGGCAAGGAGAAACCTTGTTAGCCTTTTCTTTCTGTGGTTTTCCCCCCTCACTGCATTTACATTGGCCTTGAAGAACTGGGACATTTTGCAGATGGTTTAGGGTCTATAAATTCTTATTTAAATCATTGCGAGCCAAGTATAACAGGTAGCAGTCCAGACTTCTCTAGAAAGGACAAACCCCAGCTAAGCATGTAAATAATACTCCAGTGCTTTTTAGCATATAAATACATACACTGAGCCAGGTGCCCTTTACAGGTTTATTCACATTTTCCTATTGTTACTCTGTGAAGTGTACCAGGTATGCACTGTATGACTCTGCAGTATTCCTTTAAATGCTACTTCTCAGTGAATAGCACAATGTAACAGACTAAAGGTGATATTTCCTTCACTGTTCCACTGTCAGAATGTGCTCATCTCAGGGGGCTGATAAAGAGAACCAAAGTGCCAGCAATCTCTCTCTGTATCCACTAGCAGCCTCAAATGGCAGAGTCCAATCACAAAAAGGCAAGAGGAGATCATGTGCTTGAGATTAGGTTGGCATAAGAAATGAGGGGTAATAAAGGAGAGCAGTGTCACATTTTCTTTACTAATGGCAAACAGTGTGGCAATAATACAGTACATTGCACAGCAGGGAACTATTGTTCTGTGATGAAATGAGAGAAACAGGGTACTCAGTACTGCACATTATAGCTGGGAGATGTCCTAAGACAGGCATTGATGACACCATCTATTTCTTCAAGCAAAATGTATCACCCCTGGTCCCGCTGTTCCTGTGGGGAAAATAATTCTATCTTCCTTTGGCCATGTTATGAAAGCTAATGAAAGAAAGGCTCTGTACATTGCATTACTGATGAAGAATCCTCTGCACGTATTAATTGGTTTTATTTAAGAGTGAAAGAAATAGAATCTGCAACTTTTTTTTCTGATAAATTCTAGAATCCCTTCCATTATTGTTTGGGGTTTTTATAGCTTTTTTATATCTTTTTCCTGCACCCACCTGCCAACTCTGCATCATGGTCCACCTGCTGGTGAGTCAGAGTGTTGAATGTATATAGCTCCCTCCAGAGTTTCCCCGTGAGATTCAATCTTCTTGTCACGAGGGATGCTTAGCTCTTCTGCCCCAACCCCTTCAAAACAGGGATTTATTATTCAGTTCCATCTATTTTTGCCTGAGACTTGACAAAAGAAGCTGTAGATTGAAAGTCATTCACAGACACTGAGAAAGATGTTGGCTGTGCCTTTAAACTCTGCCCTGATGCAGGGCCACATTTTACAGGTGACCATCCCTAGCAGCTGAAATTACCTGGATGAAACCAGAGTCTGCAAGTTAAGAAAGCTCTTTTTTAGTATTCTACTTTCACTAACATTTTTGCAGTAGTCTTGTGCCTAAACATACAGGCTATCCTAGAAAGCTGTCAGGGCATACTGATTTCCAGAGCCCCATCAAATACACCCCTGAAACTGGAGTGCAAGTAGTTCTACAGTGTAAACATTGGTTGTAAATGCACATACTCAGCACTTTCAGCACACCCAGTATTTTCAGCTCTGCAAACATTATATCCCTTGGTATTACCTCTTAGAGGCTGAACTTCAGAAGCAAAGTTGCTCTGGCTTATGGATACAGCTTTTTGGGGACCTGAGTTAGAGGACTACTTTCTGAAGAAAACAGTATTTTCTTATTGGTTTACTAATCTTTGGTTTCCTGGGCTGCTGCCTTCATGTGTGGTTGCCTACTCTTCTTAGTCTGGCAAGGGGAAGAGAAAATATTTGGTCTTCAGGGGCCAGGCAACTCATTGCCCTGTACTGCTGACAAGAGTGCATGATTATGAGTTCAAGTATTCTGTACCTGTTTTGCAGAGGAATGAATATTACACAAGGTGCCAGGCAAGCGGAGCATAGCTAATATAAAAACACCTTGGTTTGGTTCTCAGTTACCCTGCAGCTGTGTTAGTATTTACAGCACTGTGAGTAAAGTGCTCCTCAATCACAATAGGAACAACTTATATTCACTTAGAACGCGTAAATCAGGCCACACAGTTCTGCTGGAATTATAGGCTATTTGCAATCATTTTTCTCCCTCCACGTGCTCTGCCCAGCAGGTAGTCTGTAATTATTTGATAATAAAAATTACAGGTGTTTTTACATTGCTGGTCCTCTGCAGGAGCTGAAGATTACCCAGCAGTTTTTACACAAGTTGAGAATTTAAGCCTGATGTCCTGGCAGACTTCCAGGTTGGAAGACTTGATTGCCTGTCTAAATCCTCATGGTATTTCTAACAGGCTGTGGCATTCCTGTCATCCTCCTGAGGCAGCACGCTGTGAAACAACTGCATTGCTGTGCACAGGCAGCTCTGCAACACAAGGGTGGCAGGAGGAATTCTACCAAAGAAAATGGGCTTGCGGTTTGGTCACTTTGAGAAAGTCCCTTGAGAGCTGCAGGGATGAATGAGGCTATATGAAAGATGCTACCACTATGCCCTGTTAGTCTGATATATGATAAAAGCTCAGGGTAGTTTACATGTGATTACTGCAATTTTCAACCACCTGTGTAAAAGCTACTCAAACAAATGTTCTCAAAATACTCCAGAAGAAACGAAGGAGATTAGCATTAAAGGTCAGGTGTCATATGAGAAGTGCACAGACAAAATTAAGTTTGTTACTGGTAGAAGATCACCTGTTCCATCATTTTTGTGGGTTTCAGTTACTACATCTGAAAAGAACATGTCCACTTTGTAAAGGTAACTTCTTGCATAAGTACTCCTTTCTCTCTAGCATCATTATGAAGTACTTGCCTATGCACTCGATAATTTATGTATTTGTAAATATAGTGAAGCCACAGTGGCTTGGACATCGCCTGAGAATGACTGGTTTGGGGAATTTGAGAAATAAAATGAGATAAAATCACCAGCTCGCAAAAAGAGTGCCTGCATTACAATGGATTTTTGCTATTTTTATCTTGGCAAGTGTCATTCAACTCTAATTCTTCAGGCACCCATGACAGGTAAGTTTGCCCCACTTCACATTAAAGATGTCATGCTTTACTTCTGAGCAAGTAATAAACCCACTCACCCCAGCATGCTGAAGCCTCTGCTCCGCAAGTATGTGACTGCAGAATCAGGCCTCGCTTCTTCTCATTGCAATTCAGGGGATTTCTGCTGTGAACTTGGAGACCAGCTTTCTTTTATTCCCTGAAGCTTCCCTTTAGCCACTGAAACATGCAGTTGTAGTAGGAAAAGTGGGTGTGCAGGTCTTGGGCTCTGCTGGGGACATAGGTGTATTTTGATTTCTTTGCTTCATCTGCAAAGACTGAACCTAGTTTTTCAGCCTGGAAGAATGCACTTAACCTTTAGTGCTGGCACCATCACGAGTGTTAAGGCTGCCAGGGCCACCATGGCCTCTTCCCTTCATGGTTTCCACATACAACTGAGCTCTCATGTTATTGGAACCATGTCGTTTTACTGTGTTTAAAGGACAGCAAACAGACTGCTTCACTGCTAATCCTCAATACACACAAGGAGAAATGTTGTTTTGTCCTAGACACGTCCAAGCTCAGATTTGTGCTCAGCTTCATGCCAAGATCCGATTATAAGCCCTTTATCAATTCCAGCCCTACCCTGTGGGCCTCAGTTGTGCAATGGAGAGGGAATTGGCTGGCATGAGCGCCAGGGCCCTGGATGAGCTCTGATGAGGTGGGGACTTGACAGTTGCTTTAGAAAGGTCCCGTATTTTGTCAGCAGGGATGTTGAGAAGGTTTCTAGGCTCTCTAGGCCCCATTCTATTCATGACCCCGGCAGCCCGGGCTGAAGACAATGGAGGGCTGTTGGGCCTCAGGGAGCCCACTGGGCCTGCAGTGAGCAGGAGGCTGCGGCTGCGGGGATCCCTCACAGTGCCCCACAAAGCAGAGCTGACCCAGGACCCACAGCGGCCCCAAGGCCTCGGGGGAGCAGGGGCAGCCCCACCGCCACCGGTGAGGGAGAGGCTGGGGGGACACCCACCCTGGGCCGCTGCGGAGGCCCTGAGGCGCGGAGCAGGGCACTGCAGGCGTTGCGCCTCACGGCCGGGGCGGCCGTCGGGGCCGGTTCCGGAGGGGGGACCGGTTGTGATGTGCGGGTGCCGGTTCGGACGCGGAGGAGCCGGTGCCGCCCGGGCCCCAGTGACCGGAGGGTCAAGCCTCCTCCTCCCCCCCGAGCGTGCGGTGCGCGGCCGCATGTGGGGCGCAGGCGGCGGAGTCTCCACCTCTTCTGGCAACTGGAACTTGCGGCTGCCAAGCTCCATTAGAGCTATCAGAGCCGGGGGGACGCGCTGCGCGGCGAGGGCGGGCGGTTGTGGTGTTTGATTTTACAGTACTTCTTTTGCGTTGTTTTCTTTCCTCCCTTT